>JAJEJO010051836.1:0-54074 GCA_020662805.1 Glaucomys volans
TAAATACTCAATACTACTCTCAACATGCTGCATAACAGCATACTGCATAAGAGCATTTTCATTTATTTCTGTTCTTCTTATTTCTTTGTCTGTATACTAGAGAAGAAAAGGAGAACCAGGTGCTACTCTATGGGTGTTCACTTCTGAGTCTGGGGATGGATACTCACTTAGTATCTTTCTAATTTAATTGTGAACAATGGGCCAATATTTGGCTGACTCCAGGTGGAGGCAACATTTGTTAAATAAATTACAATCCCACTTTATACTCTGAGAGACAAAATTACTATAAGATAATAAAGTCAAGTATCAATGGAATGCTAACTAAATTCTTTTTGTATTGAACCAGGGATTCAATGGTAAGTTGTATTCTATTGGTAAGACATCCTGCAGGAAAAAAACTGGTACATTCACACTGGGGACATGCGAACAGAGTTTAATGAAACTAACAAGGACTTGTACACTATCATAGTTAATGATGCTCAGAAGACAGCTATATGGAGAGGGTTGCCTGACATAATGTTGCCTTTAATTTGGGGACATAGGCAAAGAAGCCAATAAGGAATGGGGAGCAGGGAAGAAGTACCCTATGCTACTCTCCTCCTGACTTTATCAACTGAATATCCTGTCAAAATGACAACTTCCCACCACCCTGCCCACAGAAAGCCAGATAGCACAGGAGTCTAGCTAACATGAAGCCATGTAGGTTAGTCAGTCTTACTCCCAACCAGGAAGAGGGTCCAAAAACAGTGCTGGGAAGGATGAAGAATGGATGAAAAGGTGATATCAAGCACTCAGGGTCTTCAATTGCAATACAATTACAAATTTATATTCAAAAGACAAAACTGGAATAATACCATCATTCCATGATTCTTCTATATATGTGACTTCTCTATAACTATGGAATTTTGTGATTGCTTAGATTTTTATTAATAGAATCACATACTTTGGTGTGTTAACTCTTTTCATTTCTTTCCTTTTTACATGTACAACTATTCCTCAAATGTTAGGCCCTGAATGGATGTATATTACTTAAGAACTCATAGTTTGGAACCATGCTGAATAGATTCAAATCCCAGCCTTATCAATTATAATTTGCATGATAGGCATGTTATTTTAACCTATTTGGGTCTTCACTGAGCAATGTCAGGATTAAATACAAGTTCCTACAACTTTGCCTGACACATAGATTACATAAAATTTTGCCATCATCAATTATATAATATTTGAAATGTAAAGGTGAATAAAAGAGGAGTCAAATGGACAAGTATATAATTATATCAAAATATATGGAGAAATATAGGTGTATCCCAAGACCAGTAGAAGCTCAGAAATGAGAACAACGAACCGAGCTTTTAAGGTTAGGGTGGATTTTATGGAAGGATTATAATTTTACCTTTAGAGATAATTAGAAGTTTTTCTAGGTTTTAATACTTGTTGCTATGGTTTAGATGTGGTTTGTTATGGAATGGTTTATGTGTTAGAACTTGATCTACAGCATAGTTATGTGGGAGATGATGGGCCTGTTAAGAAGTGGGACCTAAGACTGAGGATGTAGCTCATTGGTAGAGTACTTGCCTAATATTCATGGACCCCTGGTTTTTGGCCCCCAGTATCACCAAAAAGGGGTGGGGGCTGCTAGTTAGGAGTTCAGAATTGGTAAGGAACACTCCCAATGACCACATACTCCACAGTTAAAGGAATCTGTGTAGTTCTGCAGGTCTGAGTTAGTTCTTTTCAGGGTGGTAGTTTGCATTGTAAGCCTGACCTCTGCATCACTCTCCGACTTCCTCTCTGGTCCTGTAATCTCTTCTCACACTCTCCTTTCATTTTGACACTATCCTCTATGAGGTCTTCACCAGTGCTGAGCAGAACATAGTATTACTTTGATACATGATAGAGACTAAATATAGATTTCATAAATAGATAATTAGTGAATGAAGATTCCTACATAGTAGCAGGGTGATGAATACTTTAGTTTTAAACAAACATAAATTTTGCTATTTATAGAATATGTGAAATTGGGGAAGTCACTTAACTTCTTTGGCCATCAGTTGCCTCATTTATAAATAGAGGTGAGGACATGTCCTTCATTAGGTTGTACTGAGGATTAAATTACATCCTTTCAAAGTACCATTGCAGGTTAAAACCTCAGAAAATGATCATTATTATTTATAATTCTTTTGGAACATAAAGGTAGCACTTGTCTCTTGGACATTAATTATTTTCCTAGATATCAGACTTACCTCTTTGGTGGCAAAATTAATTTCATAGAATCAGTCATACTTCATGTGTGTATAATATATCAAAATATACTCTACTGTCATGTATATTTAAAAAGAATAAATTAAAAAAATTTCAACAGTAATGATACATAATGAGTATGTCTATTTTACTTAACACATATTTTTTCTGTTAGAGAGTATTGAAGTTTTGAAATTACACCTTTATTTTAAAATATACTTTTGATATTAAAGAATGTTTTCCTAAAGAAGCAATAAAAAAGTTGCTGTAAAATTGTAGATTAAGCATTCATTCTCAGCCCTAACCCCCAAATGAGAGAAAACATCAAAAATATCATAATGCTTAAGAATGAGAAGAGAAAAATACCAGTCATTATAAAACTGTCAAAGATCCATAAGATAAGTAAATATAAATAAATATGAAGATATTTATAAAAAAAAAGAAGTAGACTGAAAAATGCATAAACCAATGCCACCAGTAGGCTGTTGCTGCAGCTTCTCTATAGAGAAGCCTTTGTGCCCTAGGATCAGAAGGCTCCAGGAAGAATGCCCCAGATGATCCTGAGAAATTACAGTAATCACCACAGAGGAATATATTTCAGTGACAGAGCCAAATACTCAGATATGGAATAAGCATCTGATGGAGTTTTCAAAAGGGAGGCCTCTCTAGGTCAGCATGAAGACCACGAAAGTAGATGGCACCATAGATCAATACAGGCAAGAGCTTTACCCCATATTATGGTTTAGATGTGGTGTTCCCCAAAAACTCACATGTGAGACAATGCAAGAAAGTTCAGAGGAGAAGTGATTGGGTTACAGCCTTAAACTAATCAGCGAATTAATCCCTGATGGGGGATTAACTTAAGTGGTAACTGAAGGCAGGTGAGTGTGGCTGGAGGAAATGGTTCATTGGGGGCATGGCTATGGGATATATATTTTGTATCTGCAGCAGAGACTCTCTCTGCTTTCTGTTCACCATGTGAGCTGCTTCACTCTGCCACACTCTTCCGCTATGATATTCTGCCTCACCTCGGTCCAGGAGGAACCCAGGCAGCCTTCTATGGAGTAAGACCTCTGAAACCACAAGCCCTCAAATAAACCCTTCCTCCTCTAAAATGCTTCGAGTCAGGTCATTTAGTCAAGCAGCGAAAAAGCTGACTTAAATACCCCAAAAGCTCCATGGGATGCTGACATGAGTAAATGAGTCTGAAAGTGGGGAAGGTTGAAAGTCATGATGGAGCAGGCATGACCTGCATAGATATAGATAAGCAAGCAATAAAAGAGTTTATCTGACGTATTATGCAAACAGAACAGATTTGTTCTTCCCTAAGCTACTTTCTCCTATACCTTTTCATCATGGACATAAAAACAATTATAATTCACTGAATATATTCCCAAATATGTTGAGTGAGAATCAAGCTCACTCTGCTTTTCTCTTAGTGTATTTCTTCTTCTTACACCCAAGGAAACAGAGTTATGAAACAATAAAAAATAATAACAATAAATATTTAGGAGACAGACATGGTGGCAAATGCTTGTAATCCCCCTAATTCAGGAGGATGAAGCAGGAGAATCACCAGTTTAAGGTAATCTCAGAAATTTAGTGGGGCCCTGTCTCAAAATAGTAAAAAAAGGGCTGGGAATGTAGCTCAGTGGTAGAGCACCCTGGGTTTAATCCCCTGAACTGAAAATAACTAAGTAAGTAAATATTTAGGAAATGATAACATAATTTTCAATACATAGGTTAATTTGGGATTAGATAAAACTGCATGACAAATTATAAACTGAAATTTTGTAAACTCGTGAATTTAAAAACAAAAATTATTTATGAGTTAAAGAGGAAATCAAAATGGAAATTACAAACTACTTAGAAGTAAAAAATAAGTCTCCATATTAAAGCAGTACCTTGAAGGAAATTTAGAGACTTAAATATGTTTTATTTTTAGGAAACATGAAAGACTGAAAATAAAAAATTTTAAAAAATACCCGAAGATTTCAATACAAGAAAGCAAAAAAATAATAGAAAAATAATGCAAAAGAGAATCAAAGATGGAATCCAAAAAAGACAAAAGAAAACATGTTAAACTAAAATCAAAATAACAGAATTGCTCAAAAAAAGCCAAAGCTGGTTCTTTATACAAACTAATATATTTGACAAACCTTTGAATGAATAAACAAAGAATATCAGGATCATAAACACAAATAACATTAGGACTACGGCAGATTTATACTTTAAAATGGTAATAGGTAAAAACCCTGTAGCAATTCTATTACTATTAAACTCCTAACCTGGATAATGTCACTTCTCTAGGGTATATAAGTTACTAATAATGGTCAAAAAAAAAAAAAAAAAAAAAAAAAAAGAGAACAAAATCCAGTCCAATAGGAAAATCAGCTTACAAGTAACCAAAATGATGGTCAGATGGTTACCTCAAAATTATACCAGATTTGGCCAGCTTTTTTTGGAAAAGTTCTAATATTCAAGGTTCCAATTTCTTTCGTTGTTACACAAACTAATCTAAAGACTAGGTAGTATGGAAAATTGCTAACTCCTGTTCTTGATATTAAAACTGAATGGCAGCAACATAAGAAAATAATATAGGCCAATGCAACTCAAGACATAAATAAAAATGTGTAAATAAAATTGCAAATGCCATCCAGTGCTTTAAAGGAATCATTACAGTCATCTATGGTTTTATTTAAGGATACAAGGCTTTCAAAGATATCTCAAAAACACATTATTTGGTTATAAAAGAACAAGTTTAATAATATTGGCATAACTGAAATTAAAAGTCTGATACTTACGTATAGCAATACATGTTTTTGTGGGGAGGATGTTCATTTTTATATAAATACAAATATTTATAATATTATATATTATATGTATCTGTATAATTATAAAGACATGGGAAAAGAACTGGACAAACAGACAACAAATTGGTACAGGTAAGTTACATAGAAACCAGATGTGTATAAATGTTGCGGTGTTAGAATAAGCTATTACTTCGTCACCAAGTTTGACTTTTCAAATTTTTATTTATATTTATTTTTGCTGTTGTTTGAAGATAAATGTTATTTTCATGGGTTACTATGTTGCATATGATATAAAAGCCCCAAATAAAATAACCAACACAGTAATTTATTCCTGACATTCATAGCTTCATAATGACATGATATTTGTAGTGTCTTTTGATACATCTCAAAGGTTGTTTTCATGGTGCTCTTGAAAGAACTTTTTCACCCTTCAATTCATCCAGTGAACATTTGTTGAGGAAGATGACTGGGCAATTCCGAATGTAAAATTGATTCCTGCTCTTAAGTAGCCTACTGTTATTATCATGTACTGGGGAAGTAATATAACCAGAAATTCCCAGAGAGTGACTGATGTTGTTCAGAGCTATTCATTGATTGCTGTAGAACCAGAGGCAAAAAAAAAAAAAAAAAGTTTCCTATCCTGATCACGATCTAAGAATTTACTGTATCATGTAAAAAGTCCAAGGATAAGGAAAGTCTTTGTTTATGTATGTATGTAGCACAAACAGAAAATCTCAGATCTTTTCATAATTGAACTGTTAGGTACAAGCTGTCCAGCAACCTCATTAGCTATAATGACCTCAGATTCCCATCCACAAAATAAGAGAATTATACTAATTGTTCCCTAAAGATCATTTATCAAATCATATTCATAGAGAAAAAAATTAAGATTGGAGGATATATTCATCCTTTGTTCTGAACTATCTTCACAGTGAGTGTGTGTTTACTAAACTCTTAGCATGGGCATCATGTGTGCAATCCTTGGAAGGTGACTTTTATCTTCTATTTTTACAGAAATTGAGAAAGAAAGTTGTGGTGATCCTGGTACACCCTTATATGGAATTAGAGAAGGCGATGGGTTTTCTAATCGTGATATTTTAAGGTTCGAATGCCAGTTTGGATTTGAATTAATTGGAGAGAAATCCATTGTTTGTCAAGAGAATAACCAATGGTCTGCAAACATACCCATCTGTATCTGTGAGTACCAAATGCTTTGCTTCTAGACAGCATATGTTACCCTGTTCTTGCATATAATTGCTTTTGTAATTAATTGCAAAGAGCTGGAACCGTGTAATTATTTTTGGACAAGTAGCACTTTGTGATACTATCTTTAACAAGTGTGCTTTATGTTGAATTATAAATTTTAGTACAGATTTAAATAAAGTTAACATAGTTCATTTGTAATTGCAAAATATATATTACATGTGTTCTTATTACACTTAATTTGGTGACATTTTATACTTTACAGATAGCTACTTCTTATGGAAATTATACATCTGAACTAATTCTCATAGACTTATTTATCTTAACAAGATAGTATGTTTATTTGCAATCAAAAACACTTAAAATATTTAAAGCATATATCCTATGTATAATGCATTAGCCTATTTTTGTATTTAGATGCTCACACTAATGCATTAAGTACTATTTATTTATATTGCACAGAAAAAGTTCATTAAAGTTTATGATATACATTATGCTTGGATTAAAACAACATATTTTTCCAAATACATTAAGACATTCTTGTTTAACTACAACAAAAACGTAACATGTATTACTGATGCATTTTGTGGCTCAATGAAATACTATCTCCATTCCATTATAACAAAGTAGAAGCTTTTAGAATCTAGCAGAAATTTCCCTGATAATAATATATTATACTTACTCTTCAAGAAGGATAGGAGAAAAAGAGTGCACAGAGCCCTTACTTGAACCATTTTAGTTTGGGGCTTGCTCCCATGCCTAGTCAAAATCACTTTCTAAAGTTCTTATGAGAGAAGGGAATGTATTAGAAGAGTCTGATTTGATTCTGTTCACATCAGCTTAGTAAAACTTCAAAAGACTTCAATGATGAGCTTTAATTTTAAGTATTTTTCTAAGAAGATAATGTTGATTTCATATTGGAGAGTCTATAAAAGCAATATGTCACAGGAAAAAAGAAATTATTTTTGAAAGCATTTTAATAGATGTGTAAGTGCATTTAATGGAAATATTGCTAAGACAAATTTTAAAGGTTGTTAACATCTAGAGAAAATTTTTTACCATTTGAAGAATCATTAATCCCTATATTCTGATATATTGGAGGCTAAGGCAGAAGGATTGTCAGTTCGAAGTCAATCTCAGCAATTTAGTGAGGCCTAAGCAACTCAGTGAGACCCTGTCTCTAAATAAAACACACAAAAAAAGACTGGGAATGTGGCTTGGTTGTTGAATGCCCTTGGGTTCAAGCCCCAGCACCAAAATAAACAAAAAAGTGGCAATTAACATTTTCATACGCAAGCAGTGGCTAATTTAAAAATGTATTTGAAAGAGAATTTAATCAGAAAAATAAATAGTAAAATACACAGAAACAATATTTACATAAGTCCTAATAACTCAAGGAAAAAAAATTATAGAACTTAAGAAGAAGAGATAAGTTTAAGAAAAACTATGCATGACAAGTTCCAGAGTGAGAAGACATTATATTAAGTATGTGAATTATATACAAATTGCTTGGGAAATTTAATAAAAATTTTAACATGATTTCTTTGGAAACTTTCTCTAACATATTGACATGGTTAACTAAAATATTCAAAAATAAATATAAGAATTTTATAAATACAATATGTTTGTAAAGTAAAGCATAATATTAAGTTCTAAATTTATTGTGGTACTAATGAAAATTAACATTGGATCAAAGGAATTGACAGTAAAAAACTGTACCTGATATAATCATGGATTTAAAGTACAATATAAAGATCTACTTATCTAATGGATAAGGGTGTTAGGGTGACCAATTTAGTGACTCTTGGCCAGGTAAAGATCATAAAGATAGGAGAAGGCAAACTGAAGCTGTGGGGCAAGTCCAGTCTGCTGCCTGGATTTTTATGTAAAGTTTTATTGAAACATAAACTGTACACACTCATTTACCAATTTGCTGCTTTTCTGCATCAATGGGAGAGTTAATAAGTTGTAAAAGAGATCATATGACATGTAAGCCAAAACATTTACTGTCTGTTCCTTTATGAAAAGTTTTCTAATATTTAATTTAAATCATACTTTATAGAATCAGATGATTCCAGGATGCAGGTGAAAAGAAGAATGAAGGAGTGTGTGTACTCTGGAATTGCGGGGAAACTGGAATAAATGAACTTTTCAAGAAAAGCTAGACCTTCAGATTATTTTCCCCTCAAATATGAAATGATTTTAAAATGCAATTTTAAATTTTTGTCAGGAAAGAAGAAAAACAATCAAAGCAAACATATTTGCAATGTAGATTAAGCCCAATCACTACTGATCCAATAACTCAACCATGATAAATATCAAAATAAATTGCTGCTCTACCCCAATTATATTTTTGTGCATATTTAAGAATATAGTCTTAAATTTATCTAAAATTGCCTTTTCTAATATGCAAATGGCAACATCTTCTTTCTGTTTTTTAAGATAATTTACATTTTAAAATTTTTATCCAACTTCTAATTGATTATCATAATTATAGGATATGTCAAAATTAGATCAAATATTACTTTTGATTATTTACTGTATCTTTTAATCTTTCCATTTTACCAGTTCCTTGTCTCTCTAACTTTACTGCACCTATGGGAACAGTTCTTTCTCCTGATTACCCAGAAGGGTATGGAAATAATTTAAATTGCATCTGGACAATAATCTCTGACCCAGGAAGTCGGATACACCTTTCTTTCAATGACTTTGATCTGGAATCCCAGTTTGATTTTCTTGCCGTTAAAGATGGTGACTCTCCAGATTCCCCAATTCTTGGAACCTTTACTGGGGCTGAGGTGCCTTCCCATCTTACAAGTAATAGTCATATTCTTCGATTGGAATTTCAAGCTGACCACTCAATGTCAGGACGTGGATTTAACATCACTTACAACAGTAAGTTTTTTGGATTTTGTTTTTCCATGTAACATTTCTACAAATTAGAACTGCAAAACAGTCAAGCAAACTAGTTCTCTTGTTTCACAAATACAGAAACTTCAGCAAGCCATAGACCTAGTTTTGCTGATGATGGTCATTTAATCCTGATTTCCAACCACATTTCAGTCCCAAATATGTTTTTTCTCTTTGTTTGTGAGTGTCCTGCTATTAAGAAAATACGTTCCAAATGTCATTATTTATCAACCAGTATATTAGCTATAGATTTAACTTTATCGTAAACTCAAACCTACTATACATCACACATTTGGTTGTTATGTATTTATGAATGTAAAGAAAGATACATTTTTTTTCTTCAAGATGTTCATAAACCACTAAGGGTCTTTAAACAAATAATGGCAGCAAAAACTTATAATTCTGAAGAAATATTCAAAGGCCACAGAATCATAATCAGGAAGGAAATCATTAACTTTGGGGAGTGGATCACTGAACTGACTTAGCAAAGCCACCATGGGGGAAAAGCACCTTAGGTAGTAAAAGTATCAATTCTAAAGTTAAACTATAAATCTTCAAATCTTGGATTTATTACATTTTTAGGTTTCATCACTGAGTCACAGTGTCTACATCATTAAAACTGCATTGAATTGTTATAAGGAGTAGTATGTAGTACATGTACTTAGTATCTAGTATATGCTAAATTAATAATTTTGCTACTAGAACTGTTTGGTATTGAGTAGGAAAAGGACCTGCAGATTCAGTGATATTAACAAGTCCTAACACATAAAACATGCTTAATTAATTAACATTAATTTACACTATAGGAATAAATGTAGTTGTTTTAAATTTTCTCACTAATCCATTTGAAGTTGTTCATAAATTGCATAATTTCATTTTCTACTACCATCTTAAATTAAAATATTGAAAATAATATTATAATAAATTAAAGTTTTATAGAACAAATTTGGTCATCCACTTGAATTAAGAGAAAAATTTGGATGGAAAATTTTATGTAATCTCTAACCTGTGAAAAATTCAAATGAACACATTGTTATTACATTTTTGCTCTTTGCTTTAATTGGACTAAGTACCATGGAAGAAACAAGATAAAATAAGGTAATGACCCTCAGCTCAAGAACTCACGTTCTGAGAGAAAAGATACAAAATACCCAAGAAAATATAGGGTGTTGAGAACAAATCAAAAAGCCAGAACAGGATACATTTCAGTCCTAGCAAGTCTAATTTATATGACCAAAGGCAAGTTACTTGACTTTTCTGAGTTTAACATTACTTTTTATAGTAATGGTGATACTTTTATCATCAGGCCAATCTGAATGGTTAAATGAGATAACAACATATTTCAATGCCTAGAAGTTGGTAATTGCAAAAGAATTAAGTCTCTTCCCTTCTCCTGGGAAAGTAAATTCCATGAAAAAATTAAAAAGAAATTTTAAGACTTCCATACAATATTGAAATATTTCAATCTTATTATCACAATGAGGACCCTCTTTCCATTCCCTGCAAAGTGAATCATAGAAGTTTCCAGTGAGATAGTCAGTCAACTTAGTCCAAAATCAAGTTAACTGGCATTCTAAGTAGCTTATATTTAGGAAATTATTACATGAATTTAGTCTAGTGAGCTCCATACATAAACAGAAATAATTGTGTTTTAAATTTTTATAATCTTAGGGTATAATTTGTATTTTAAAACCATTAAAACTCTAACATATCACAGGCAATCTGATATGATCAGAGGAGAACCTCCAAATTTTTAAAAGATAAATAAAAGTCTTTTCTAGAAATAAATACAACCTCTTTATGAATTTTTTTTATTTCCCAGAATATACAAAGGCCCCTATTTCTTGTGTTTCTTGTGTGTTTTTTTGTCATTCTAAAGCATTTGGACACAATGAGTGCCCTGATCCTGGAATACCAATCAATGCAAGGCGGTTTGGGGACAACTTTCAATTAGGAAGTTCAATTTCAGTTATTTGTGAAGAAGGATTTATTAAAACCCAAGGAACAGAAACAATTACATGTATTCTGATGGAAGGAAAAGTAATGTGGAGTGGACCAATTCCAAGATGTGGAGGTAAGCGCAGTAGTGGGGAATATAACCCATTATCATATGCAATAGATATTATAAAAGGAAATGCATTGTTCTACTGAAACTGTTGTAACTTTACCTTAAAATGTCACTTACTTTTACATATCATACATATATAAAAAAATAGTACTTCTAATTTTTCTATATTTACATAATGTTTTAGAAAGTTTGGAGAAGCACCCTTTTAAAAGGAACTCTTACTAAAAGATGTACCTTAATAAATGGGAAATATTGGTCACGTGTAAATCCCTTTGGTATACTACATAGTTATGTTTATAATAGTATTTAGAGTTAACAATAGTTCATAAAGTTATAATTATAACTTCCGTTTATATTATCCTGGTATTTTAACTATTTGGTATATCCTTTTTGATTTTTAGAAATATATTCGCAATTATTAGTTACAATAAATTTATGCTAACACATATATTTAAAATCTATAATTTTTGTAGGTACAGTATTCTAATTTCTTTTTTTCAATTTTTATTTTCTCAATAAAATACAGTGGAAAGCACTGGGGATAGGTATGGCTAAGGATTTCCCTCAGTGGTAGAGCACTTAATCTAGCCTGCACAAGGCCCTGGGTTCAATCTCCACCATTGGAGAAAAAAAAAAGCATGTATATATGTATATAGAATAGCTATGCCTAATATATATACTTACACATATATATGTATATATAAAAGATATCTACACATCTGTGCACATACACACACATATATATACATAGTCCAGAACTCTCTTGACTATATAGACTATGTCATATCTGTGTGTGTGTGTGTGTGTATGTGTGTGTGTGTGTGCACATGTATATGTGATATATGCAATGTTTAGAAATTTATATCTTTATATATTATGTACACACTTTAAGTCCCATTTTAGGTTAGAAAGAAGGAAGTATTATCAGACCAAAAGTACATTAATCATGTGGTGTATCCATTTAGAATCTATAGACATCTTTGAGTCAAAGGGGGATTTATTTAGAATTGCCAGAGTAGGGATTGCTATTCTAAATTTCAATTTTTTTCCTACTCTAGTATCTAAAGATACATATCTATTTATTAAAATGATGAACTTTACTAATTAGATGACTTCAAACCAGGAACACCCTTCAATAGATCACCATGTATTCTTTAGGTGATCATTTTTAAAATAGTTCCTTTTCTTACGTTCCTAGTTTTTTTTTTTTTTTTAACCAATGCTGAAAGTACAATGGAAACTCTTGTTTTCTCAATTTCTAGCTGATAAGTTGAGAACATTTACTATCTAGTTTTTCAAAATGTTACAGATTTAAGGAATACAACGTAGCCTACAAATTGCTGGCTTTCACTGGATTGAATATCTTACGATGAGGCAATCTGAGACCATGTAATTACCTTTTCCTAGTGGCCCTTCAATTAAGCATCTCCTTCCTCATTACTTCTAAGCACTCTCTCATTTGTGCTTCCAGGATGTTGAACTAGGACTACTCCGGCAGTATTTATGATTGTGACTTTTTAAAAATAAATAATGGAGTTTCACAATAAAAGACTGAAATAAAAAGAGGATAATAGAAAGTAATGTTTAAATTTTACATCACATTTTGCCCCTGAATTCAGTTTTATCAGTTTCTGTCCCAGACTTGGCAAACCAGTCAGGAAAGCCTGTATTAGTATTTGAATGAAAAGTGGGTGATGATGGGTTGGGCTGTGATTCAGTGGTAGAGTGCTTGCCCAGCACATAAAAAAACAAATACAACAACAACAATAAAAAAAAAACTAAATAAACAAAATAAAGATATTGTGTCCATCTACAACTAAAAATATTTTTTAAAAAGTAGGCGATGGCAGAAGGACAGCACAGGCCCTGACACATGCTTACATTTTTAGCTACAACTGTTTATTATCTTCATATTAAACATTTATGTAGGAAAAAAATTTTAAAGGACATATTTATATGTTCTGATAATACAAGTAACTTTCTACATGTATTTTATTCTCTTCCCAGGAAATATTCCACAAATTAATATATTCATGAAAGTTATCTACACATTCTATTAGTGTATGTTGAAACTAGAAAGTAGAAAATTATTTGCTTTAATCAGAACTCATAGAACAAGAGAAAAGAAATCTGTGAATGTTTTTTTATTAGAAATCTTTGGGTTCAACCCAATTCAAGATTGCCATCATCTCTGTTTCCAATTTCATTCTTTCAGAATTATCTAGGCGTATAAACATACTGGCAAGTCAATCAGCCCTCGACTCTGAAACTGTGGGAAAACTTTTTAAAAAGTGAAAGTTGTCATCTTCCATATTCCTTGAATAAAGATGGTTAGACCAAATGAGAGGAATATGATCACATAGGCAGAGCTAGATTCAGTTCAGATAGTTTTCAGATAGATACAGTTGTTGAAAAGAATTGGGTTATAAATTTTGTTCACTGATCTAAGGTTCAACTCAGATGCATTAACTAAGAATAGATTTGGGATTACTGAGAATTCCAACTTCTTTTTCTAAAATGGGTTGATATAATCTCACTGTGAAGACAAAAGACTAGATACTTTTTAAAAGTCTGTGATCTTTCAGTTCTACTAATGGAAACATAATATATGAGTTACTGTAATCAGAATTGGAGTCATTTCACCTTGTATCTGACAAACTATTATCTTATCTCCATTAAATAATAGTCAATGACTCCTTCACCCACAGAGAATGTAAATGAATATGACTACCTCTGTCTGGGATCATTCTGCCTGATGTCTCCTTCAAATAATCATCCTAAATTCATGAAGAATGCTGTAGTTTTAGGTCTCCTTCAATGGGCTGACACAAGGATTTTCATAATATGTTATGTAGAAAGTGTTACCATTAGGATGTACAAATATCCCCCCAAAAGCTCTTGTTTTGAAAGCATGATTCCCAAAGCAGAAAGGTTCAGAGGTGAGGCTTTAAGATAATGATGATAAATATAATCTCATCAGTGGTTTAAACCTTTTGATTGATTAATAATATGAATGGAGCAGGGTGCAGTGGGGCATACCTATAATCCCAGTGACTCAAGAGGCTGAGGAAGGAGGATCTCAAGTTCGAAGCCAGCCTCAGCAAAAGCAAGGTATAAGCAACTCAGTGAGACCCTGTCTCTAAATAAAATACAAAATAGGGCTGGGGATGTGGCTCAGTGGTCAAGTGCCCTGGAGTTCAATTCCTGGTACCAAAAATAAAATAAAAATAATAAATAATAATATGAATGGAATACTATAGGCAAGTGTGACATGACTGGAGTAAGTAGGTCACTAGGTTATGCCTGGGGTAAGTAGGTCACTGGGTTGTCCCTGGCTCCTTTCTCTCTATCTCTCTGCCTCCTAGCTGTCATGAGCTGAGCAGCTTTCTTCTACCATGCCCTTCCACCATGATGCTCTACCTCACTTTGGGCCCAGCACATTGGAATAGACCAGCCATGGGCCAAACTTCTGAAACTGTGAGCTCAAAATAAACTTTATGTCCTCTAAGTTGTTATTGCCTAGTATTTTGGTCACAGGGATGAAAAGCTGTCTAACATAGAAACTTCCTAAAATTCCCCTTCTTCTACCTTTAGTGGTTTTTGATTCATAGCAACTGTAAACACCGCTTTCTGTCTCCGATTCTTGACTCCTTGCAACCATGTTGCCCCTCCTGTTTGGTGTCTGTGAGCCTCTTCAAAAAGTTCAGCTCTCTGAAATACAGTTTTCTTGTAAGGATCTTCCTCCTTGGATTTTCTTCTTTTCTTACTGTAAGCCTCCTTTTGTTTCCCCCTCTCTCAGATGACTAAAATTCCTTTCAGGGTTTCAGGGCATTGCCAGGCTTACCTGTATCATATCCTTCAGAGTCCATTCTATCAGCCATATCGCTCGGAAATTTGAAAAAGGGACAAATGGTAAGACATAGTTACCTTTAGATTGTACTTCTCTCTTTACTTAAGCTTGTGTTTGTCTCTTGAAACACAGGTAAGATTTTGCTTTCACTTTAGGATTTTTTCAAGGGAGAAGCGTGTCCCTAGAATTCCTTTACAGTGCCAAGCAATGCAAACTGGAGCCATTCCTTATCCCCAATTTTGTAATCTTTTAATCATCAATAAAACTCTAGATTTCTAATTCCTGGAATTTTTCTTGTGACCAGTACTGCTAGATAGAAGGCAAATTTTAAATTATAATATCTGACTCACCAGAGGGATTTTCCTTTTGGGCTTTCGGAAACACATTTGTTTCTCCTACCTATGTTCTGCTCATGTGAGGGCTAAGTCCAAGTGACTGAGTTATCTTGCCTTATTGTCTGCCAAAATGTTTAGGCCTCATTTTCCATACCCCAAATGATCTGAGCATCATTATTTGGCTCTTTCTTAAATATAGCCTTAACTAATTTTGCTCAGCTTTCATTTGCTTTCCCAGATTGCCTCTAATTTACTTTGCAATGCTCTTATTGCAGGTGCTCCTGATCCCCTAATCCTTTGGTAGATGTCAAGCTTTTAGCATTTTCTATGAGTTTAATGCATAGCCAGAATACTTCTTTTCTTTTTTTTTTCCTTTCTTTCTTTCCTTCCTCTCCTCTCCTCTCTTCTCCCTCTCCTCTCTTCTCTCCTCTCCTCTACTCTCCTCTCCTCCTCTCCTCTCCTCCTCTCCTCTCTTCACCTCTCCTCTCCTCTCCTCTCCTATTTTATTTTATTTTATTTATTTTATTTTATTTCTTGTACAGGGGATTGGTTCCAGAACTTCACACATGCCAGGGAAACACTTTACCACTGAACCACATCCCCAGACCCAGAATATTTATTTTCAACATTTGCACACAGCTCAACTCTTGCGAATATTTATGTAATCCAGGCTGGTGAAGTCAAATGCCACTGCTTTTAATGACTCTGAGTCACAAATAACACCTAATGCTATTCCTACTGTGGGAGTAGGAATCATGACTTCATGACTTCAAATGCCTACAGGAACAAAAAGTGAAAAAACAAAAAAAACCTCACAAGATTAACTGAATCAAACAGGCTACCCACTGAGGTGCAGATTTGTCTTCCCACATTTTATAAGTTGTGTTTACAAATAAATACTTTTCTACTTAACAACAAGAATGAATAATACAAGAATGATATTATTGACAACCAACATTTCCATTAGCCCATACATTTCCTTTCTGAACATTAAAAAAGGCATCCTCCTAGAAAGAAATGATGCGAACTAGTGGTTCACAAGGATACTTTCACTGGAAATCCAACAGCAGCAACCAACCTCCCAAAGACCATGGCATACCAGTAGAGAAATTCAGAAGTCATACATCAGCCATCAACCTGTCTCCCTCCTTAAGAAGTTACTCCAGTGTATTGAGAAGTTGACTGTCCTTTAGACCTACTGAAGAACCATTTCCCAAGGGAATTACATAGAAGTTTCTTGAGTTCCTCCTTTTTGTGAGGTTGTGTAACACTGCTTAAGTAATATATTTTAGTACCTAGAATATACCTGGAACATCGCATCTTACATTGTGTATTCTCCCCCAAACCATCATTTCAATCTCAGAGTACCTTTCTACAGTGACCTTTGTCTTTGTGTTGATATTCTGCTCATGTCTTGTGTTTTTGTAAGTAATTTGACACTATAATTTTGCTAATAATTTAACTGCTAATCTGGTTCAATTATCTATGTGAATTAAGCAGTCTCTGAATCATTGATAGATAATCGAGATTTTTCACTTTGATTCTTTCAGTTGGGATGGAATAATTTTACACAGTGCACAGAAAGTTTCTCAAACATCTTTCTAAGCCATCACCACTTCCCCTTCAGGGTAGTAGCCATTACATGTAAACATCATCACAATCTTCCTCTTCATCATCATTTCTCCTCTCTCTGTTTCCCCATGCTTACACTCATAGCACTATCCTCACCAAGTTGTTTTTCTCTCCTGTCCTTCTTTCTTTTCACTGGCCCATGCCTTTTCTCATGTGTTTAGTCCCTATGCATTATACACAACCATAAGGTTAACATAAGAACTACTCCATTGTACTCTGCCCCAAGGAGAGATTCCTTAGTCCCATTTTAATGATTTTAGTTGGGAGTCTGTCTCCAAGTCTGTAATCCCAGTGGCTTGGGAGGCTGAGGCAAGAGGATCAGGAGGCTGAAGCAGGAGGATCAAGAGTTCAAAGCCTCAGCAAAGCAAGGCAATAAGCAACTCAGTCAGACCCTGTCTAAAGAAAATACATAAAAGGGGTGGGGATGTGGCTCAGTGGTTGAGTGCACTTGAGTTCAATCCCAGGTATACACACACACACACACACACACACACAGACACAAAAATAAAAATAAAAAGAGAGATAGAGAGAGGGAGAGAGGGAGAAGAGAAATTAAGTTTTCAACATATTTTTTCAAGATAATTTCTGAGATGCATTACTATTTTGTAAATGCTTGCTTCTGTATTTTCCAGTAATAAACAAGCCAATGAATCCCAAAAGAACTTAAAAGAAACATCATTGCATGAGACTTAAGATAAAACAAGAAAGTTATTTTCCCAGGTGTCAAGCAGTGAGCTCTAAATTATCTAGAGTTTTCTATTTAAAAAGCAAGAGAGTTGAACATAAATTAATTCTCTTATCTCTTTTGCAGCCACAGAAAGCACTCCTACCATATAGGATTTCTTATTTATTTGTGAATGTCATTTTTAAAAAGGAAATAATACTCATGTATAAAAAAGGAAGTATACTCATGTAGACTCAAAGATGTGAAGGTTTATTTGTAGACCAAAAAATGAGAGTTAAGTTAAAATGTATTTATTATTTCATCATAAATCTGAAATCCATGCCATTTACTTTTTAAAATCAAATTTCCCCCAATGGTTTAAAGTTATAAAATTATTTTACTCTTCATGGAAAAAAGAAGTTAGATAAGTCTTAAATACTACCATATACTTTATAAAATTTCATTTACATATACCACTCAAGTTCATTTTGACCTCCCTTCCTGGTTTTTCCTTAACTCTAATCTCTGAATATTCCAGAACTATATCTTGGATATTGTCTCCTATTTCACTTACTGTATTGATGAGTCTCTAGGTATTTAGTCTCTAACTTTAATTAATGTCTAAGTGCTGATATCTCCCAAATTCACATCTCTTGGCCTGCAATCCAGACTCATATATTCAATTTCTTTGTGAATATCTGCCCTTACATGTTTACTAGGCATCTGACACTTAACCTGTCCAAAATGCATTGCTATGCCCATCAGTCCAAATCTGCTACTGTCACAGATTTTCTCCACCATTACAATGGTAATGGCATTATTTCAGTAAAGCTTGCCATAATTCTTTGTCATTCTGACACCTTTCTTTTGTTCACAACCATATACAGTGCTTCAGAAAAACTTGTTAATTCTGCCTATGAAATATATTGAGAATCCATCTACTTCTCATTGCCTTCACTCCTGACATGCTGGTGCCAGCAACCAATGTCTTTGGCCTCAGCTACAGCAATAGCCATTTGCTGGTCTCAGCTGCTTCTCCCTAGCTTCTACTCAGTTCTTTTTCTCAATAGAGCAGTTAAAATAACATATCCACACTCTCTATAAAGAATTGTTCTCTAAAAAATTCTCCCGAGAAGTGTCTTGCCTTTTCCTCCCAAATCCTATGTAGAAAGTGGGATTTATAGTTTAATTTTAAAAATGATTTTTTATTTAATCTGTGCCCACCCATTATTTTCTTTATCATATTTTTTCCTAGGTTCTCAGAAGGCTCTCATTCATATATACTATCTGCTTCTTTCTTCTTCACCTGACTCTGCCTCCCGTGGCTATTACACTGTAGTCAGTAATGCCCTCTTGAATCTAAAACAACCTTCTGAACAAAAATGGAAATGCAAGGTTGGCCTTCTGGATTACATTGTTATGTTTTTGAATATGAATAGGACATAATACATTCATTGAACTTCTCTACAGATAAGGAGGCTTTCATTAAGTGAAATATATTGCAAGAGTCAGATGGATACTATTGGCCCAAAGCTGATGATTTAATTAAGATGCTGATTTAAAACTGACTGAAACAAATGTCACCTTTTTCTTGTAGAGACTCATAATAATTTCAAACATTGTTATCTTTGCAACCTCCCTGAAAAAGAAAACAACAGGAGCAAATGTGTGATTAATATATTGTAGAGACAGATTTTCCTGTTGCTTCTGAATTGGCAACTTAGACCCCTTGCTAAGAAGGAAAAATTTATCAATATTGAGCTCTACAGAAAACTGTAGTATAGATACCCTGTCCAGAACTTACAAGTGAGTCCCAACTGACTCTTCTCTCAATCATTTGTATGATAGAGATGCCACCCCCCCCATTTATAAAAGCTGCTATAAGAAAGTAAGGGAAATTGATGTAGTTTTATATTTGTCAATCAACCTATCTATCTAACTGTTGGAGTCCTAAATTGTTCAGTTTTTCTCTATCTGCCTTTAGGAGAGACAAAGCTGGTCTCCTTATCTTTAAGATAATTGAAGGTAATGACTCTAAGAGATTTACTTGTTGAGAATGAAGATGTCTGTGTGAAAGAGGGACTAGAATCTATGGGTAGCTCATACAGTTGACTTGCTGATCTGCTTTATATGAGTGTTGAACAAAAGAAAAGAAACTGATGAAAATCTGGCAGATTGGAGACAGAAAGAGCTGTCTACTTGAAACACTTTGACTAGTCAAAGATGTGAGTATGCTATACATCAAATGAATACCAAAGGAGGTTCTTGAGCTTGGTCACAGAATAAAAGAAATCCAACAAGAAGATTCAACTGTTAGGGGTGGAAGCAGAGAGATCACTGGAAAAGGTTGAGCTCTTTGTGTGCCAAGGAATCCTACAGTGAAAAGTCACCCTCCTCTCTCATTTATTCTCCTCATTGGAAATAAGTATTTTCAATAGCTGACAAATGGAAGACACCAGTGAATAGGAGGCATTAATGAGGGAAACAGCAACAGCCAAGAGAAGACAATGACAGCAAATCTACCTCATACTAGTGCTGACCTCTCACAGAAAAAAGGGGCTAAAAGGAAAGTTAGGGACTGAGATAAGAAAGAGGAGACAAATTCTTCTCTATTCCAAGTACTGAGTGGAACAGCAATCAGTAAGCACTGGTCTTCCCTCACCATTCTCCTTCCTGTCCTCCATGTCTCTCTGGTTATTACCCCAACAGGCATCTTGGGTGGGTGGGTGGAGGGAATGGGAGAAGTGTTTTAAATTGTACTGACTGGATGAAGTTTTTCAATACCAAAAGTGCTTAGAAGTGATTAGAAAGTTTGAGTATCTTGCCAACATGTTTTCAACATGTGAAAGCGTGTGTTTGAAGGCAGAAGACAGACAGAGTCAAGAGAGAAAGAGGGAGAAAAAAAGCATTCTATTTTTGCTTCTTAAACTTTAGAATGTTCCATAAAATGCTTACTCAAGCATGAACTTCCTTGTCCTTAGAATAGAACTCCCTGAATTACTATGGCTTATGGTCCTTCCTATTTCCTAGTCAGATTTCTGAGAAAATTCTTCAAGTGAATAGGATGCAACTGAAGTCCCTGGAGAACTGTTTGGAGAAAGCCTGGACTTGCATACCTGATAAACTTTCCCTTTGAGGATGTGGGGTTTCCTCTTGAATATCAATTAGCCTCAGAGGAAAAGACATTCCAAGACATCACATTCTCTTTGGAGAGAGTTCTTTTGTTAATAGTTGGAGTAATGATCTGATGCATATATCAGAATGAATTTGTGATTCTAAAGGACAGGATATGTGTTTACATATGTTACATAGTTATATTTAAGAATCAAACCCTCTTTAGAGTATGTATTCATGTAGTATTGAACTTGGTCTCCTGGAGAACTACCATAAGGAAAACTAACTTAATAACCATCTGCAGGGTTTTGCTCTGAATTTCTGCTGGGCTAGTCTTGAGGCAGGAGGAGAAGGGAAGGGGTTATAGAAATGAAAGGAGGTGCAGAACTGGGACTCACACTATCTCTGTAAGTCTAGCTACTTAATTCCTGTGTATCTGTCTCCCTGTTTTTATACTAGATTCAAACCTGAATTTCCTTTACTTTTTTAAAAAATCATCATCCAATGTTCAGAGTTAAAGAGAGCTGGTGATTACTTCCCATGCCTACAACCTCGGGCAAGTTAAAGAAAGAATAAGGGAAAGAAGTGGAACCATCATTGTGTGATTGTCCCTGAGGTGGCATCTAGATTTTATCAGGCGTGTCTCTACAGAAAGACATGTTGGACCAGTGCTAGAATTCTCACCTCTTTAATTCTTTTATTACTGAACAACTTCAATCAAAACACAGCTCTCATGGTCCTCAACTCCCTTATGACCACTTGAAGAGCATCTCCTGCTGTCAAACCCCACAATTCCCTTAGCATTTTTGTTCAAGAGAGTTTTATCTGAATACAGTCTGATGCACTTCATACTCTTTCATATTGGTTTTAAAACATACTGGTTATTTTAAATGTGTCATTTCTACTAAAAGTAACAGAAATGAGCCAGTACTCCAACTCAGATTATTTATAACAAGTTTTCTTTAGGCATTAGAAAAATAAAACTGGATATAAACTCTATCTTTTATTTCTCATATTCTCTGCTTTCATTGCTAGAAAACATTGTAGGCAACAGCCTGTATTTCAAAAATGTATCCAAATTACCTTCTCATCCTAGAAACCTGAGAAATCATCCAGGAGAATCTTAAAGGTATCAGAATACCCACACCCTCTCGAATTTTCTTGTGGTCCTGACTTTTCCAAAACGAGGTTGCACCAGGGCATTGGGTAGGTTGCAGGCAGGACAAAGAAAGGGCCCAGAGAGTATAGGGGAGATATTGTTTTTTGGGGAAAGCTTACAAGAGATCAGAGACTCATCCCAGAAGAGTTCCATGGCAACATACTGACACAGGTAGCACCTTTATCCCTTTTGGTGCTTTGCCAGGCAGTGCCTCCTCTTCCTCATGGAATTCCATCCAGTGACATCCTCCTGAATGAGTGACAAGTATCCTTTCCACAGTGCCTTCAGTTCTGCACCTATCCTTCCCCATGAAGAGTAAGGCTCCAGAAGCAATGACATCATTGGTATTAGATTGCTTAGTTAGCTTGTCTGACCCAAGGAGCAACTATCCTGATGTATATTCAAGAGAGCTGTCTACAGATAAAGCTAACTTTCCTAATTTCCAGTGTGCATAAGAGAAAGTGTTTTTCAAGATTATATGTATCTGAACTTTCTGTTCAAGCTTGTACTTACTGTTCCCTTAACTTGGCTAGGTTTTAGGGGACAGAACAGAAGCACTTAGGGACATGAGTTGTCACTATCCCCTTTTCTTTAGGGATGAAACAGGGCCTGAAGAATAAAATGACCTGAAGGATCAGAATAGGAGGTCTTCAACCAGGGAGATTTCTGGGTCCTACCTTATAGCTGCTAGAGTGACATTCCTGAAATATTCTTTTCAGCAAATTTCTGAGGAACCCACTAAAGTTTTAAAGTCTTTGCAAGCAGTAATCACTGCACAAAACTTAAAGGCTTCCATGAAATGACCCTTAGTATTCCTCACTAACTCTGTATTGCAGAAACAACAACAAAAAACACTTGACTTTCACCCAGTTAGATTAATATTTCTCACTTTCTGCTTCTGCTCATTCTATCTCTCTCTCTCCCTAAGTCTGTTTTCTATTCATTTTAAAATTTTTTTTATTGTTCATTCTATTTAGTTATACATGATAGCAGAATGCATTTTGATTCATTGTACACAAATGGAGTACAAATTTTCATCTCTCTGGTTGTACAAGATGTGGAGTCACACCATTTGGGTTATCATACACATACATAGGGTAATCTAAACAGTCTTCTGAAATCTCTTTCAGGAACTCTTTCCTCACATTTGGGTTATTACCTGACCTTCCTGTTTCTAGACTTCCTACCCAGCTCTAGGATGTGCTTATCATTTTCCATGTTAGCTGTAGATATTGTGTGTCTTTTGAGGGCAGGTGTAATGTCACAAAGACTTTTTAAAAAATTTTAGTAGCTAGCATAGTATTTTACATATAGCAGAACTGAATACACGTTTAGTGAATTAATAAGTAAATGAATAAAAATGATTTACTATTGGGAAATCACTTGGGGAGTTGAGAACCTCAAATTTATATTAGAAACTTTAGACTGAATATTTATCCTCCTAATCTTCCATCCACTTCTATCCTCAGTAAACTTATGATAATGAGAGTAAGAAAATGGGGCTGCGGTTGTAGCTCAGTGGTAGAGTGCTTACCCAGCGTGTGTGAGGTACTGGATTCGATCCTCAGTACCACATAAAAATAAACAAATATGTCCATCTACAACTGAAAAAAAATAAAGCAAAAGAGTAAGAAATTATTAAATAAGGGTTTCTCCTGAAAATTAGTTGAAAATATCAACCATGGTGGCTCCTAACTTGGAATTTAAAGATTTGGATTTAAGTCTCAGAGCTGCCACCAGTCTGTAGGCCTATCTCATCAAGTCATATGCTTCATGATTTTTATCCATCTGCAAAACTAGTGAAAGGAAAAATTCAGTATTCCCATGCTGCAAAAATCATTTTAAGATGTAAATTATCCATAAGCACATTCTAAATCACAAAGTACTGTAACTGTTAGTTGATATGGCAGAAATTACCAGCTGTTGGCCTGAGAGTTGAACTGGAAATGACTTCCAAGGCAATGTAGGGAGACCCATGTTGAAAATGGCATAGTCATCACCTGGGTCTTGTAAAGATAGGAGAAAGAAGGCTTATTCGGTCAATAGGTTCAGCTGTTTGACTCTTTCAAGAGTATGTCAAAGAAAAATTTCACTAACAGAATGAAGGAAGACTTCATTCATTATTATTGCAATAGGGAAGAGAAACTAAATTTAACTCCTCTGGAAATATTGGAGGGGATTTAAGCACTGGGGTGAGCTAGTAGAAAAGTACTAGAGGATGCTAGTGGGTAGGATGACCAATGTGATTAGTTCATTGTGTTTGCTAATTAGAATTTATTAAAGTCAATTTCCTACCCTCCCATAGATACTAGAAGGGCTTGTGATTACTTTTCAATGAGATGACTCCCAGATCACTGAGAAAGATGCTTCTGAGTTGTAAAACTAGTAGGAAACTGGGAGAAGATTTACATCTCAAAGGGACAGAAAGAATATATAAGGGTTTTTGTTTTTGTTTTTATTTTTGTTTTAAGTAAACTCCTTAAGAAATAGAGGTAGGTGGGGTGGTGGGTGTCTAGCACAAGGAAGAAGGCTATCGAAAATTTAGTCTAGCTGAAGGTTGTCTTGGTCAGGTGAGAAGTAACCTGTTTTGTTTCACAATTAAAATCTTAAGAATTTACTTATTTTGGCAGCTACCATTATTGGAGTTTGCAGGCTTAGGAGAGAGGAAGATCCAAACACAAAGTCCATCCTGGCCTTTGACCCAGTATAGTGTTATCCTGGCTGTTGGTCAATTCATACTTAATTCTGTTAAATGAGAGCATTTCCCCTCCCCCAAGGATTGCATATTCAACTATACTTGATTTCTTCCTCGAAATGTTCATCTTTATCTTCTACCCATATTGAAACTTCAACATCAACTTATGTTGAAAATGATTCCCAAAAGAGCCAAGGACTTACTCTGTTTTTCAATTTTATCTTGAAATTTTCAGACCTTTGGATCTCAGCATTGAATCTCATTGGCTTCCTACGTAAAACTACTCCCTGTTTTGTGTTCCTCAGTTTGCTGAATGGAATTAGTAATAGTATGTATGTACCAAGGGCCCAAGGACCAGTTTAGGCCCTTCCTTTTAAATCTTTGCCTGTCATCAGTAAATGCTATGACTCTACCTTTCAGATATCTCATTTTCAGCTTCTCTTTATAAAAGCTTTATTATAGAAATATGCTTTTCCTAGAGAATTCACTCTCCTAACTGAACTTCCAAATCCTAGAGCACTGCCTCTAATCCATTTTACTTGCAAGTTCCATTTAAATGAAAATCTCATCCCTTGTCTATAAATGTATATGCAACTCTGTTTTGAATTGTTATGGTTCATTTGCTATGCTATAACATACCAGATCCTTTCTAATCTTTTTCCCTCTTTCTTATTACTTCTTTTTATTTTCTTGAGAAGGAAGAAACTAGTTTTAAAAGCAGATTATATATAAATTTATTTAAAATAATGATGCAATACTGACTCCAAATAAATTATTTATTGATTCTACAAAAACATGTGTATTACTCAAAATCATTGTGCTAACAACTCTCTATGCCTTTGCACGTACTCTTGCTTCCATTTATAATATCCTCCTCTTCCTCCTAGTAAGCCCTGTCTCATCCTTGAAAACTCAAATTAAATAGAATACCTTCTAGGAAGACTTTATTCATGTCCTCTAGCATAGACATATGTATCTTTATTATGGAATTTATCTTTATTATAGAATTTATGACATTTTGCTTTTGTTTATGTTTCTGTAATATAATTTATGATATTTTACTTTATGTTTGTTTCTGTGATTTGCACCATGGGTACTGAGAGGAAAGAAAATAAGTATTTTATTGGAAAGTATGTTTTAAAATCAGAGTGCCTTTTTTTCAAATCTTCGATCCATTGTATGCAAAGTCTTTAAATTTTTTGCACTTCATTTTTCTTATCTATGACAATATACTTACCTGGCTGCATAATTTGGAATATTATATAAAATAATTCAGGGGATATCTTAGCATAACACCTGACACATAGGAAATGTTCAAGAAGTGTTAATTAGTACCAATGCCACATAGGCACATATCTGACTCAAAATAATGTCCATTAGCTGAAATACAATTGAATGAATGAATGAATGAATGAATGAATGAATGAATGAAAGAAATGGAATTTGGAAAACACCTCAATATGGTCTTGGTCTCCTGCCTTCTATATATTCCAAAGTTTTCTTTTTCAGTCAGAGATACTTGTTGTGTGTGTGTGTGTGTGTGTGTGTGTGTGTGTCTGTCAATCTGTCTATCAGTCACTAGGGGATTGAACCCAGGGCTTCAGACATGCTAGGTAAATGCTCTACTACTGAGTCACATTCTCATCCCTGTTATTTTCTTTCAGAATACTCTTTTTTAAAGTGTGGTACCTTTACACCTGGAGACATAGGAGCTTATTTTAGGTATTTAATGTATAAGCATTTCTTATTTTTCAATGGCTACTATTTATTTTCAAGTGTTTGGGGAAAAAATAACACTACTACATAAAACCTATGATTTTATGAAAAATTTTACTTAGGGAGAGTCAAGATATGACATGTAAGATAAAATGAAAGTGAATCTATTATAGAAAAGTATTAAATAATGTAAGGAACATGTGGATATTTCTTATTGTAAGGTTTGGGCAATATACTTCCAGTCCTTCTGTTTGTATTACTATTCATAGTGCAGTTGGTTTCTCTTTACAAGTAACATGAGTAGTATTAGTCCTTTGTTTCAAAGTTCACTTTCATTTTTCCATATGGTATACTGCCTTCCACTTTGGATAAGTTACTGCAGCTGTTTCTTTTTCCCTCTTGAATGTTTTCTCTACACTTGTTCCCTTCTTTTTTTCCCTACATTTTGTCTCCTTCAGGCTTTTCTGCTCTTGCTGCACTGTAGCTTCTCCATGTCCACGTTTTCCTACCACGTGCCTGATACTTCCTCTGATCAGTAGGCTTTTTCTGACTGACCCATATGAGCATGTCTCCCTTAGGCTTCTTAACTTCTGGGGAGTCTGTTTCCATACTTTTGGGATAATAGTTTCAGAGAGTTCCAAACTCATATGCCACAGAAATAAGCTACTTCAGAAAATGCCATAAGTTAAATAGTATCCACTATTGAGCAGGGTCATCATTTAGAAAAATCCTTTCAGAAAATAGTTACCACAATCTTATTTATTTATTCATTTTAAAGTGCCCTCCTAATTCTGTGTCCCTCACACTTTGGACTAAGGGATCAATCAAAATGCCTCTCAATGCTTTACTTTTAAATCCTTTATGATCCATTACTTAATTAATTTTATGACCAATTACATCATTTAATGATGATTAGACTGAATGCACAAATACTTTCCTAGAACAATATAAACTGATTACATAAAAAAGATTTCTGTCAGAAATGTTCTATTACTTTTGGGCCTTCTCTTACTAAAATGTTTAGCTTTGTCTTTTAAAGTACAACAATGTATTTCACTATTATTCATATCATTTAATTTTGAAATACATGGAAAAACTACAAAAAATCTGATTATGAGTTATCATAAATAGAGTAAATAATCCTTAAGAAATGGACTCTTTGGGCTGGGATAGTGGCTCAGTGGTAGACTGCCTGCCTAACACCTGTGAGGCACTGGGTTCATTTCTCATCACCACATAAAAAAATAAAACAAAGAAAATGAAACAAGTGATTATAAAATAATAATAGTTTACATTTTTGAAAAATACAGATACAGACATGTATATAAGAGGGGAAAAGGACAGGAAAGGCTTCAGCTATTATTGGTGGCTGTCTTTTTGTGCAATGTCATTTGTGTTTCTTTACCTGTTTTTGTTCTTCATCTTCTGAAGTTTCTACTCTGCAACATATTTTATGTTGCAAAATACTTAAGTTCGAATAAGAGAGAAATGTTTTGGGAATGGGGGTGTAGTTCAGTGGTAGGGCACATGCTTAGCAAGCATGAGGCCCTGAGTTTGATCCTTAGAATAGGAATGAAGAACAGAAGGAAAAATTTGAAACTGTATCATACCCTTCACCAGAACTGCTGGGAAATGCCCTCTGCATTTTCTCTGTACAATGGGGAGAGCACCTGTTCATGGGTTAGCCCTTAGAATGACATGATATCCATAGACCAAGGATCAACCATCTGTCTTATATTACTGTGCATAAAATGAGTATTTCTTTGCTGATCAGTAAAAAATAAAAAGAACTGGGGATGTTTAAAAAAAATAAAAATAAAAAAATAAAACAAAGGTATTGTGTCCAACCATAACTAATAAAATATTTTTTAAATGGACTCCTTTGAAAACATTTAGGAAACAAAATTAAATTCTACTAAGGAAAAGAGTTTTTAATGAACATACTGTCTAATACAAATTATAACTTTTGGTGATTTCACATAGATTATATTATACTTAAAGGGACATGTTGTAGTAATGCTTGATTCTTAGGCCAATTTATAAATATTTACTATTTTATTTTGTTTAGGTCAATTTATTTGAAAAATGGAAAAGAGTAAAAACAGTGTTCAAAGAAATAGGTTTTAGAAATTCTGTTAGGTAAAACTGAAAGAAAGAAATAAGAAAAGAAAGAGAGGATTTAAATGGACATATGTAAAGAAAATAAAAATATAAAGGGGGAAGTGGTAAGTCATTGGGAATAGTCACTAATGTGCTGAAAAGTTGATGTAATGTACATTTCATATTTTTCTTTCTGAATAATTCTTAACATTTCAAATACTCTTTACTATATTTCTCTGTGTATACTTTTTGAAAATAGAGCAAGCTAATGTAGCTGGGGTCAGAATGAAAGGGAGAAATTCATAGTTTATGCTAAAGAATAGGCAACAGGTAGATCAGGCAGAGAGAACTTTATTGACCAACTTGGAAAGAAGTCATCAAAGAGCATGGTAATATTTTGAGATTAAACAATAAAAAGTCACTCTGGTTATAGCATGGAGGATAGTTAGTGAGGATGCAGGGACCAGTGAGGAAGATATTTCTATATTCCAGGATAAAATGATGATAATTTAAGATGGCAACCATAGAACTGGAGAAATGAGTGAACTTGGAGATGAGTTGGATTTGGAAATAAATGATAAGGATAATAGAAATATGAAAAACGAATACTTTCAGCTGTTTGGTTTATGCAACTCAGTGGATGGTGGCTTCATTTACTGATAGAAGAAATAAATAGATCAAGTTTTGAGATCCTGTTTTGCAAAAATTGACTAGAGAGTGCTTTTGAGATTGTCAAGCTTTGTAAACTTTGAGCAAGTTGTTCTTTTTTCAAATTGTTCGCTCATTTCCACAGTGAAGTGTTTATACTAAGTGATTTAATCAGTACTTACTGGACCTACAATGTTATCATTGTGCTTTCAATTTTGTTTGAATTTAGGGAAAAGCAGAGGGTAAAATATTTGAAATGATAAGCAAAGGGTTTGAATTTGATGTTGAAAAGGGGTTGAAGTACATGTCTAGGAAAGGGAATACATGTCTAGTAAATAGTATGATGAATCAGTACTTTGAAAGATAATATTCTCTCAGCTGGACTGAAAGAGGAAATAAATTAGTAGATGAGAAATAAGGTAAGGCACTGAATTGATGATGGCCTAAATTATAGTAGTGATTATGGAAAATGGATGCTCAAAGTTTAAGCAGATAGTTTCAGTTAATGGGGTTTGATAACATAAATCAGTTCATGAAAGAGAAAGAAACCGAAGTTAACAACTTATATTTTTTGAATCTTTGAAGATATAGAACACAATGGAGACACACAAAGATATTGAAGAGACTACAGGTATAGCTCAGAGGCTGAGCACTTGCGTAGCATGTACAGGCCCTGAGTTTGACCTCCAGCCCCCAAAATAAAATAAAGTCATACTTTGCATGTGACGATGATCACTTTATTACTTCACATGTGAAGAAGCATAGCTATGCCAGATATTTTAAATAAATTGTCTTTTAAAGGAAAACAAGGATTTAGTAATGAATTGAGTAATTCACCTTTGCTTCCAATATTGTACTGATTAGCATTTAATAAGTATATGCACAGATGCATTTAAAAATTAGAATTGGTACTAAAAATTATTTCTTACAACTTATTATAAAAGTTCTATTCCTTCTCTCCAATTTCATTTTTCAGCTCCATGTGGTGGCCATTTTTCAGCTCCAAGTGGAGTAATACTCTCACCAGGATGGCCAGGATACTATAAAGATTCTTTGAATTGTGAGTGGGTTATTGAAGCTGAACCTGGACACTCTATCAAAATTACATTTGAAAGGTCTCTGGAAATATTTTTTTCTACCTTTTAAAGAAAAGATTATAGAAAAGAATATTTGACATTCTCCTTTTCTTTAACAAATCAATGTATAATTTTATTGTATTAGTCCATTGTTGTGTCTTGAATGTTACAGATTGACCCCTTTTATCCTTTCAGGCTGTTTTCAAGTTAATTTTCTATTTGTTAATGTTGTATTTTTACTATTGAAATATGCAAGACCGACCTTTTTTGTTTTATGTATATGCACAGTGCTGAGATAAAAATGTGACCTTTAGCTTGATGAGCTTAGTTTTCCTATATTTTGAAGTGGTTATGAATTTTGCTTTGCTAGTTTGTGGAGGCAAAGTTGGTGAAAATACATTCAAATTGATACTGGATTGCAGCATAAGATACTCATGCACACTTCATATATATTCCAAAAAATGATTAGGTCATATGTATGTATTAATGATTGAAAAGCTGGCCTTGTTTCCTCCTAGGAAAATTAATATTACTCATCAATCTTTACCATGCAAGACTATACTATTTAATATTTGAAAAATTGAAACAATGATGTTTCTAGTCTGTTATTGGATCACTGTCCTCAAATCAAGACAGAATTATGTATAGAATTTCCCAATTGTATATTGACTTCCTCATCTCCTACTCTCCTTTGTAAAAATTCTAACAAATAAAAAAGGTTTTTAAGGTACTGAATCCTTTTCATAAGAATATAAATAATGCAGAATTTCTTGATTACCAAGTGATGATTGAATTTTACAAATACAACTTGACCCTTCCCTTACTCAAAAAAACAATCCTTCATTGATTCAGTCCATCAATGCTAGTGTTAACATTTGCATAGGAAGAAAAAAATATGCATTTTATGGGATTGTCCTACCTTACTTTACCTGCACCATCTTACTATGACTGTACTTGTTTGCTAGGTCTACCATAACAAAATAATCCAGACTAGGGGGCCTAAAAAACAGAAATTTATCTTCTTATATCTCTGAATGCTAGAAGTCTGAGATCAAAGTGTCAAAAAGATTGTCTCTTCTAGCCTTTATCTTTGGCTTGTAGTTAGCTGTCTTGTCTGTCTGGTCACGTGATTTCTCTGTGCATGTCTGTATCCTAATCTCCTCTTTTTCTACAGATGCCAGTCATACATATTGAATTAAGAGTTCCATTCACATGACCTCATTTTATCTTAATTACCTACTTGAGGGCCTTTGTCCATGGTCACATTACCGGGTTACTGAGATTAAGAGTTTAAAGATAGAGTCATGCATAGTGACACACACCTGTAATCCCTGCAGTTTGGGAGGCTAAAGCAGGAGGATTGTGAGTTCAAAGCCAGCTTTAGCTGCCCTAAGTAAATTAGCAAGACCCTGTCTCAAAATAAAACAAAAAGGGTTGGGGATATTGCTCAGTGGTTAAGCACCCTAGTTTCTAGCATTAAAAATAAATTAATAAATAATTTATTTTATTTTATTTTATTTTTTTACAGTATGTATTTTGATTCATTATACACAAATGGGATACATCTTTTCGTTTCTATGGTTGTACACGATGTAGATTTATACCATTTGTGTAATCATACATGTACATAGAGTAATGATTGTCTGTCTCATTCCACCACTTTTCATACCCTACCTCTCATTTCCCTCTATGTAATCTAAAATTCCTCCATTCTTCTCTTACCCGTCACCCCCCAAACCCCATTATATATCATCATCCACTTATCAGGGAAAACATTCGGCCTTTGGTTTTTTGGGCTTGGCTTATTTCACTTAGTATGATAAATGGATGGAATCCATAATATTATTCTTTTTTATGACTAAATAATATTCCATTGTGTATATATACCACGTTTCTTTATCCATTCATCTGTTGAAGGGCATCTAGAATGGTTCCACAATCTAGATATTGTGAATTGAGCTGCTATAAACATTAATGTTGCTGTGTTACAGGATACAATTTATGCCATAATAATATATTTTAAAAGAGTTTTTATTTGGAAGAATTCAGCAGGGTTCATTTTGTCTTAGTTTAAAACCATATCTTTTGTTCATTATTTGACATGGTTTGTGTTGCCATAATTATTTTAGAAAGCTTAAAAAGCATATTATTTATGGCATCAAATATTGTTGTTCCCTGAGTAAGGAACTCAATTAACTAACCTTACTTTATTGTAGAGAATTCTATTTGCTTTGAAATAAACAATATACCATGATATTATTGATTTACATCATTGAGTAACGTAAAAATTATATTGATTTGAGACAACAGAACAGATTTTGTCCACATTTTTCATTTGTTAAACTTAGAGCATTTCATTTGAAGCATAAACATTTGTCAAGCTATCATAATTAATGTCATTTTAAATGGATACTATATATATCAAGCACATGATGTATTTTCTATTTTAGATTTATTATTGTTTTATATCAGAAGTTATGAGGTTGGCTAGGGCTGTAGCTCAGTGGTAGAGTGCTTGCCTCGTATGTGTGAGGCCCTGGGTTTGATCCTCAGCACCACATAAAAATAAGTAAATAGTAGATTGTGTCCCTCTATAATTAAAAAATATATTTTAAAAAATCAAAATTGTTTTTAAAAAAAGTTATGATGTAAGTGTAATTGAAAAATTTCACACTGCATTGTGTTTGTACAGTTCATAACATATATCACTCAGTTCTCACTATTTTCTTGGGTTTTGTTGCTTTGATTGTTTTGTTTTGTTTTCTACTCTGCTTCTGGCTCTGATTCCTTCTCACAGAATCGTCCCACTTGTGAGAGCCTGAGACTGCTGCCCTCTCAACATTACTGTGTTCTTTATTTGACTGGGTTCCTTATTTATATCACTTTCCTTCATTCTCTCAAAAACCATAATATAAAGGACAACCAAGAGGATTAAGTGCACAATTCAGAATAATTTAAGATTAAGTAAACTTTTGTTGTCCTAAATTGTCTTCATAATCCCAATCACTCACGGTAGTAATTGCATGTATCACCACAGTCCCCTCTCTTATCCTAGATCCTTTTCTGTCTTTAATCTCTTTTTCCTTTAAGATCTTCAACCCTTGTTTCCCCATTCTCCTGCCCACCTCCAGTATGTAGCAGAGCAAATCACAAAATACCTGTTATTTTTATGCAGAACAATTTAACTATTAGTTTCCCTGATTGCCCAATTGGGTGATGTTAGGGAGTGTTCTTCTAAGAAGAATTAATTCACCCTTTCTTCACCTTCCAACTTATTGAAACTATAGTCAAACTTTAAAATATCATTTTCTTTTTGTTTTTCTTATATTCAGTTTTAAAATGCTGTATAAGCCTACAACATAAGACTAGAAAATGTGTTAAAGCAAAATGAATGGAAAGTGCATTATTGTATTCAAAAGTATACCCTGTTTGTTTAGGAGAATAATTAATCATCATTAAATAAATAAACACCTTATATCTGTCAGCACAAAGTAGGCTACTTAGAGTTGCCCTCTTGAAAAACAGTTTGATTAAAAGTGAAGCCTGCAGTTCAAAGCATATATATTTTAAGTTTTGAATTTGGCCTTTTGTTTAAAAGCACCATTTTTTCAGTCTAAAATTGGTACCAAGTATCTTCTATCACTGGTGGATACCATGAGCCTCTTGGCTGCTTGCCTATCTTGTTTAGATACCTTTATATTTGTCAAAGGTGAATGTATATAATATAGACCATTCCAACTTTACTTTCCGAATGAAATCTCTCAAGTAATTTTTATCAGATGTCACACTAGTTAGACAAAAACCTAATTAATTTTCTATAAATATAGTTACTAAAAATGTGTTATTCTGTCATTATTTTATTTTTACATGTTTATGAAGACACAAATTTTTTTAATTAGACTAGAAGCAAGAAAGCTAAAGTGAAAAGTAATTTTCAATACTTATGCAATACCTGTGCACTTGTGCAATACTGTGCCTCATTTCTCAATTTCTAAATTGCCAGATTATCCCCTTCACGTCCTTGATACTAATTCTTTAAGAAACTATTACTTATTAATTAGCTGGAAAATCAGGTTTCTTAAGAATTGATGGATGCTATTTCCAATATTTTAGAATAAACACAGCAATCCATATCAATATATTTACTTTAAATCACATTTCATATAAATAAAATTAAGTTCCAAATCTCCCCTCTCTTTTTTTCTGTAGTGCTGGGGATTGAATCCATGGTCTCACATATGCTACACAATCACTCTATCATCAAGCTACTACTCCAGCCCCTGAATCTTACATGTCTAAACTGAAATGTTCTTTCTGGGGCTTGAGCTCACTATTAGCCAGGACCCCCCTTTCCCCCAAGAAAAAAGCCTATAAGATTCTTGATTTGCAGTTATCTGAAGGAAAAAATATTTATCTTAGCCCATTTCTTCTTTCCTAATGATCTTTTAAGGTTTTGAGACTTTGCTTGAGTGCTGTCCATACTCCATGTGCTTTGTAGGAAAATTGATTCCTATAAGATTATACTTGTTTTATCCAGCCATCACATTGTAGGAGTAACTCAGTAGCAAAGGGATGAGCAAGGCACTTCATTAGGTTAATAAATAAATAAATAAATAAATAAATAAATAAATAATAAATGCATTTTAACCATTAGTTTAGTGAAAAAAGGAGTCACTTGGAAAGTTGATATGTGCACCTACACACACACACACACACACACACACACACACCACTTTCTTGCATATTGATCCTAAAATGTTTTGATGCTTCATTTTTTCTAAAGATTATTTTGAGAAGCAGGATATTCTTTAGAAGTATTTGACACATACTAGGTTCTTGAAAAATCTGACTGTTCTGATTTCTGTCTAAACTCTTCTAACTACACAGATTTCTAAACTTTTTTAATATTTCCTTTCATTTTATGATATTTTCATAGAATTTGATTAAAGGAATGTATTATATTTATTGTAAAATTAATGAATAGCTTAAACTGACTTTGTTGAAAATTAATTTTCAAAGCTCAAATAAAATTAACATGCAAGCCAGGCACAGTGGCACACACCTGTAATCCCAGCACTTGCGAGGCTGAGACAGGAGGATTGCAAGTTCAAAGCCAGCCTCAGCAATTTTGCGAGGCCCTAAGCAACTCAGTGAGACCCTGTCTCTAAATAAAATACAAAATAGAGCTGGGGATGTGGCTCAAAAAAAAAAAAAAAATAACATGCAACTATTCTCAAATACAGAAATTGACTACAATTAATCTACAGGAAAAAAATATAAATGTTATTTACAGATCTATTAGTAATTAGTTGTCTCCTTGAGATTCTCTCAAGCAGAATAAGAAGTCAATGAGATCTTAAGAAATATGATTTATATCAAATACAAAACAAAATAACAATAATGCCAACAAGTATTTCGTTTTCAAAGGTTTACATGTTTTTAATATACCCATAAGTTCAATGTCTTATTCCCAGATCTGCAGAGGAATTTTTATTTTTACCTCTTTTAACAATTCCTAAATTTTCTCACTATCTGGCAGCTCCTACTCAGTAAGACAAACTCATTTTACTATCAATCATCCAAAGTTTGTCTTTCCTTTCCTTTTCCTATCCTCAGCTCCCTGACTAAAATTTATCAGTATCAGTCTCCCAGAGGTTTTTATTTTCAATATTTAAGTTAATGAGGATTATTTCAATTTGGCCAGAATGGGTTTGAATTATACCAAGAATGTTTTTTAAGAACAACAATACATGAATAAGATTAGGTCCCATTTCAATTTTAAACTCATCTAGTGATTCTTTATTATTTGTTCATCATAACCAATATATTTAATGTCATATATGAACAGTAGATTGAAGCCATTTGTGAGAAATTTATACAACCTTCTTAATACATAAAATAAGTGAAATTTAATTTATTGTGTAACCCTATCCCATTTTGCATGTTGTTATAATATATTTTTATAGTTCCTTAGAGCAAATCTGTAATGATTTTCTTTTTAAAGATTCACTGCTACTGAGCAATGTTCTCTGTATTACCAGTTAATGTTGCTATTCTATTAAGAATTAAGTCTCTTTATGTTTCAATTCCATGTCATCCCTGACTCTTCTGTGTATTTTAATTTGGCTTTTGTCAGCTGACTAGCTATCAAAGTGAAACTCCAATTTCAATATTCACAATGGATTGACTACAAAGCAACCATACAAGGCATTCACAATGCCTAATTACCTGATCATTCTCTTAAAGATGTTAGTATGTTCTGTATCTTTCCTTCTCTACATTATTATTACCTATTTTTTTAAAAATGAAATATATTCAATGTTGCAATATTAGAAGTAAGATGAATGAATCAAATTCACACATTTATCAAGCATATTGCTTAACAGAATGTAAAGGGATAGATAATGAAAAACAGTCCTGTTGTTACTTCTTAAATTGGTATTAAATTATTTACTTAATTTTGACCCATCATTTGTCATTTTATAATCATATCAGAGGTTGATATGATATAATGAAATAAGAGTTTGTAAAATTGTATCCACTCAGTTAGTTGTGTAGGCATTTGTTTTGCCTAGGTTTGAGTTTTATTTATTTTGTTTTCTTTTATTTTGAGGAATAACGTGGTTTAATCTTATATGCTGAGAAATTCTGATAAATATGATGGTAAATTATTCTCTGAAATGTTCTTGAAAGTGTTCTGGAGATAATAGAAAAATAACACTGAAATTATATTAGAAGATACATTTTAAATGTGTGAAAATACATGGGTAACACTAAAACATCCAATTAAGTCTAATACTTATTTTTGTAAATTTGGTAACTGTTCAAGAGAAAAGACATTTTGTTGTTAAAATACATTTGTTCTTTCATTTATCCAGTAAATATTTATTGAATGTTTACTGTATACAAAAGCATTGACAAAACAGACATGCTTATAGAGTTTGTGAAACTAGCAAACACAACTGTGATTAGTATCACAAAGAACATAGCAAATTGTGCAGTGTAGTAGAGGAAGTAGCCTACATTGTGAGGCCAGAGAAGGTCTTCCTGTGAGCATATTATGCTGAAACTGAAGATAGGTAGGAAAATCTTGGTAGAAGTAGCAAAAGAATTTCCTGGGTTTTGGTCAACATGGGAAAAGCAATTAGATGTTCAGCTTTTCATGAATGCATGAGAATTTAATTATCTGATACAAAAACAATATATACATATGTGTGTGTGAGTGTATACATATGTGTATATATTGTGTGTTAAGACTGGCTCTGTATTTTTTGCATTTATAAAATAACAGCAGCAGAAATAATGAAAATCTAATGATAAAAGCAGCTAGTACAGTCTAGTTGTTAGAGTCAAATGATGTCGAGGCCTCTATAGTTTAAGAAAATCTGATGCTGTTTTAAGTTCTAAATAACTCAGTTTCCTTACCTGTAGAGTAGGTATAATAAAAAAAGCATAATAAAAGAAGCTACTTTATAGATTTACTGGGATTATTAAACAAATTTATACAGGTAAATTGAGCAGTTTCAAGTACTTAGTAAATATCAAATACATTATCATCAGTTATTACCTTATATGTAGAACTGTTATTTATTGTTATCTACTTATAACTTAAAATATTTGAATATTATTTTCAAATACAAACTATATATGAATTTCAATTGCCAAGAAAAATGTGTCCAAAAATAGATAAAGCAGATTTCAGAATTGAAATTTATATATTAAGATGAGTATCTTATTAGCTGATTCAAAAATAATATGAATCACATTTTTCCATAGAAATGATTACAGCAACTGGAAGTGATTCAAGAAATATACTTAGTTGATCAACAGTCCTTTTATTTATTGGTGATAATCCATAACATTTGAAAACTGTTTTACTTATAAGCAAGCCTATACTTTACTTACACCTTTTTAGTGATCATTTTTCATTGGAATGAGTTTATAACTTTGGTATTTAAAAAGTACAAGGTTGAACTGATATCTTAAATATTAGAGAAACTAAAGAAAATTATAAATGTGGTAAAAATTTTAAGTGGTAACTTAAAACAATTTAAAGCCTTATTTCCCTACATAGCATTATTCTAATATATTTCCATATGTCTTAATCTTAGATTTCAGACTGAGCTGAATTATGATGTTCTGGAAGTTCATGATGGTCCAAATCTTCTCTCACCCTTGCTTGGGTCTTACAATGGCACACAGGTGCCCCAGTTTCTATTTAGTAGCAGTAATTTCATATACCTACTCTTTACAACAGACAACAGTCGTTCTAATAATGGTTTCAAGATTCATTATGAAAGTAAGTAATTACAAAATATTTTTTGATTTCTCTATTCTGCTTGCCCGGAATTTTAATTATCATTTGTTTTATTAATAGAATTAGTAGCTTTAATTATTTTTTAAATCATAGTTTTTCTAGAACTGTAATAATGCTATTGCTTTATAGGATGTATGTTTTCGTAAATTCTGTAATGGATTTTCCAACAGTATCTATCTAATGTCATTACAAAAGGAAATACTAAGGAAATGTTAGAAGTATCAAACAATTCTTTAAAAATGAGTTATTGTACTAATTATTTATGCATCATTTAAAAAGTAGACAATAAGCATTAAAAGCCAGTTTAAGTACATATGAACAATGACATATTCTTTTAACATTTACTTAACAAATTCAGTTTTTTAAAATTTTCCTCATATGAATTTCACACATTTTCCATTTAAAATACACAATTTTATTTAGTATAAAAGACTAAAAAATTATACTGCAATTGAAAAGTAAAATGTATACATATAGAAATATGATTAACATAACTGGTCAAACACTATATTAAAACAAGCTGTACTTCAGAATGTTGGAATCAGTTCACAATAATCCCAATTAAAAGCTCATACTTCTTAGGGCTGGGGCCATAAGTCAGTGGTAGAGCCCTTGCCTGGCATGTGTGAGGTACTGGGTTTGAGCCTCAGTATCACATAAAAAACAAATAAATAAAATAAAGGTATTGCAAAAATAATTCTTTTTTAAAAAGCTCATACTTCTGCTTAAAAAGTCGAAACTGTCTTAAAGGATTTTTTAACTCTACAATTTACATAGAAAAAAATCTGTTTTTATTTATAAACATCTTGAAAATGTATACCTTTGTGGCTGAATTGCATATATTGTATGTTTGTGCATATAAATATTCAAACTCACAGATGCACACATTTTTATCATGAAATGCGTTACCATATACCTTTGCATGAAAGCGTTTTGGTAAATGGATACATCAGCACATTTAAGAGGGTCACTGCAGGACATCTTTATTTTCAAGAGCTTGAATTAATATCTTCAACATTTACTTATTAACACTGACAGTCAATTTTTAAAGTTTATTTCAAAATTAATTCTTGCTAGCAACTAATGGTTATCAATATACAAACATCTTTTTGTTTAGTCCACTGCTGTATCCTATTCCCACTAAATTAAATTTAATCCCACCCTACTCATGGTCTTTGTCATGTGTCAGGCACAGGACTATTTTCTTTCATTTTTGTAATTTGTTCTTTTAAGATATACATGGCAATAGAGCATATATTATTATACATATGTGAAGTATAAGTTATTCCAATTAGGATCTCATTCTTGCAGTTGCACATGGTGTGGAGTTTCCCTGGTAGTGTATTCATAGGTGAACATAGGAAAGTTGTGTCCGATTCATTCTACTATCTTTCCTGTTCCCATTCCCTCTCCTTTCCCTTCATTCCCCTTTGTCTAATCCAATGAAATTCTATTCTTCCCTCCCCCCACCCTTATTGTGTGTCAGCATCCACAAAGCAGAGGGCACATTCAGCCCTTGTGTTTTGGGGATTGGTTTATTTCACTAGCAAGGTAGTCTCCATTTCCATCCATTTACCAGCAAATGCCATAATTTCATTCTTCTTTATGACTCAGTAATATTTCATTGTGTATATATACCACGCTTCTTTATCCTTTCATCTTTTGAAGAGCACCTAGGTTGGTACCATAGCTTGGCTATTGTGAATTGAGTTACTATAAACATTGATATGGATGCATCACTGTAGTATCAGGCACCAGCCTATTTTAAGAATTAAATGAAACCACGCATGTGAAGTTTTGAGCAGGATGGGTAATATGCAGTAAGTTCTAAGTAAATGATGCTGTAATATTTTTCCTATAAAAACTAAATAAATGAGTAATAAAAATTAGAGTCAAGCTCAAATTCATTTCATTTGTCAGTAAGTTTGTCACTTATAGGTTCTTGGTAATATAGTTCTATTATTTCTGAGGTCTATTGCCTTAGAAGACAAAGGAGAGGGGGACATCTAAGGGAGGTTGAGGCTAATGAGAGATACATTTGATATTGATTTGTCGAATCTGGCAGGAGGAGGTAACTTTCTATTTAAATTTCTTTATAAGAAATCACCTTCTCTTTATATTAGTTTTGAGGTTTACTTGATATTATGAAATAATTCCTATAATTACAAATCCTTTGTTATTAAGGAAACATAAACCTTTTCCTCTGATACCACTTTTTTTCTCTAGATGAAGTTAACTGAGCTTTGTGTTTTGAATGCACCCTCCACAAAGCTCAAAAATCAGTTGATTATAAATCAAAACTTAAAAAAATCACATTTAGTTAATTTTTAATTTTAAAATTTAAATGTTTTAAGTAGAATTTGATTTCCTCAGTGGACCAAAACCCTGTGAGAGGGATTTCTTACACTCCAGGTCTCCACTGTATTTTCTTTTCCAAGGTCCTTTCTATCCCATTCTATTTTTCTTTCAAAACAAGGAGATTGTGAAAACTGTACCAATAAGATATGATTATTTATGGTATTCAACACACATTAAAATAATATTGAATAGAGTAGACTTGAAGGACATAATCCATTTCTTTCAGTAATTTTTCTCCCTAAAGAAAAAGTACTTCTGTGAATTATGTTGTACTGCTTGCAATACAAATACTAATTCACAGGAGTCCTGAAATCAATTCCTGATGGATGCCCAGGGTAAAGTATATAAAATGTCCTTTGACATCTAAATATTATAAAATACATATAAACTAGAAATAGACATAGAACAAACCTATAGACAAACCTACTATCTTTAGAGGCATATCTTTATGTTCATGTAGAGATACATATTTTTTCATTTATGGATAATGGTACAATTACCACAAAAATGGAAAGTTGTACTCCTTGTATGTATGATATGTCCAAATATATTTTACTGTCATTTAGAACTAAAAAGAACAAATTAAAAAAAATAAATGGTGCACTTGTAAGGAATGTATTTAAATAACAGTTATGAACAATAAATAAGGGAAAGGGTAAGAGAAAACACAACTTAAAATGTTCAAATATTTTTATTACATGGAAAAATGAGAAAATGTTGATGTTTAATGTAATACCAAAACAAACTTCTGAAAACTATAAATACTGTCAAAATGTATGAATTTTTTCAAACTAGTTTATCAATACATTGTATTTTTTAAAATTTTTATTTACTTATTTTTTAATTTTTTTTTTACAGACTGCATTTTGATTCATTGTACACAAATGGGGTACACCTTTTCATTTCCATGGTTTTACACAATGTAGATTCACACCATTCATATAATCATATGTATACATAGGGTAATACTGTCTGTCTCAGTCTACTATCTTTCCTTCCTCCACCCCTCTCACCCCACTTTCCTCTACACCATCCAAAGTTTCTCCATTATTCTCTTGCTCCCTGCCATCCCCCCCATATGTGTCATCATTCATTTATCAGAGAAAACATTTGGCCTTTTTTTGGGAGGGGGGGGCTTGACTTTTTTCACTTAGCATGATATTCTCCAACTCCATTGCTCCAACAGCAAATGTCATAATTTTATTCTTCTTTGTGGCTGAGTAATAGTTCATTGTGTATATATACCATATTTTCTTTATCCATTCATCAATTGAAGGGGCATCAAGGTTGATTCCCCAATCTAGCTATTGTGACTTGAGCTGCTATGAACATTGATGTGACTGTATCACTGTTTGCACGCTGATTTTAAGTCCTTTGGGTATAAACCAAGGAGTGGGATAGCTGGGTCAAATGGTGGGTCCATTCCAAGTTTTTTGAGGAATCTCCATACTGCTTTACAGAGTGGCTGCAACAATTTGGAACTTCACCAGCAATGTATGCGTGTGCCTTTTTCCCCACATCAAAGCCAACACTTATTATTGCTTGTCTTTTTGATAATAGCCATTCTGATTGGAGTAAGATGAAATCTTAGGGTGACTTTAATTTGCATTTCTTTAATTACTAGAGAGGATAAGCACTTTTTCATATATTTGTTGATCACCTGCATATCTTCTTCTTTGAAGTGCCTGCCCAGTTCCTTAACCCATTTATTGATTGGGTTCTTCATATTTTTGGTGTAAAGTTTATTTAAGTTATTTACATTGTAATTTTAAGTAATGACTACTATTAAATTATACTGACATATTGATCATGATCTTTCTCATTTTCTCAATTTTTTACTTCCATTGCTGTGAATTATGCCTTGAATAGTGTGCTTGTCAATCAACTATAAAATATTTCCTTATGCTTATTCTATGCCTTCTAGATTCACATAGCACAGTAAAACATATATAAAGAAATGCAGAATTTTCCTTTATTCTTCAGTTGGAGAACCAAAGAGGACAATTAAGCATGTACCACTTACTGTTACTCAGAGTAATATGAAACTATTAAAATCACTTTTGGATAATTAAATTTTACTGTAATTTATATTACATATCACCTCTTTCACTTGCATTTTCATGATTTCATAAGATTTCACTGACACGTTGGAGTTTAAAGATAAAGGAAAGTTGTATGTGATCAGGCCTACCAGAGGAATATCAAAACTTCAAGGAAAGGGATCTAAGCACCTGTGATAAAGACTGAGAGAAAGCCAGGAGCAGTGACTCAGGCCTGTAACCCCAGCTACTTGTCTAGGGGACTGAAGCAGGATTATCACAAGTTCCAGGCCAGTCTGTGAAACTAAGTGAGAATCTGTCTTAAAGTAAAATTTAGAAAAGGGCTGGAAATGAAGCTCAGGGGTAGAGTGCCCTGGGTTCAATCCTGTTACAACAACAGCAACAGACTGAGAAGATTGTGCACATTAAGGGGCCAAGTAAACTACTCAGACTTATTTGATTAATGGAGAATAACCATTAGAAAGTAAGAGAAATCAAGACTATTAGAGTCCAATCTGGGACTCTTGAATTTAAGAATGCTATTGTAAAATTTGGTCTCATTTGCAGCAGGGCATAAGCAAAAAAAAATGACATTTTAAGAATATGCATGTCCATTATTTTATATAAAATAGGCTTATTTGAAAAACAACTGGAAACAAGGCCAGATATTATTATTTGTTTTATATGATTGAAGCTTTGAAGATTTTGAACACTGTAAGGAAAATAAAAAATGATATTATGATTTTTAGTGAGAGACATATTTTGTGGAGGAAAGAAAAATGAGTCATAGACAATGAAGGTTTAAAAGCCTTGGGTGCCTAGAAGAATAATAGTCATATTGAAAAGAGGAATCTAGCAGATTAAAGTAGTTGAATTGAAGATAAAATTATCTCTGATAGATTTTAGTGTCTCATTAAAAACAACAACATTTAAATCACATGAATGTGCTTGATAAATTCACCCCTCTAAAATTAAACTTCTATTATGTTGTAGTTTATTTAGCTTCATTTTTAAATTGGGTAATAATACAAATAAATGTTTCTCATGTGAGGGTGAGTTAATATAATTATACAACTTTGAAAACACTATGTGTTTTTAGAACATAGAAAAAATAGTTATTCATTGTTTAAGTCTCCCATTTAGGAAGAATAAGATAATTATTATATCTTGTATCAGTGGTCCTCAGCTGGGGGGATTTTTGTATTCCAGGAAACACATGGCAATATCTGGAGAAATTTTTTGTTGCCATGATTGAAGAAGTGCTGCTGTCATCTAACAGTTAGAGGACAGGGATATTTCTAAAGATACTACCATGCACAGGACACCTCATAAGAAAGAATTATCTGGTCCAAAAAGTCTATAGTGCCAAGTTTGAGGAACTATGCCTTATTAAGGGAAAAGCATTTTCATGGTATGACCTCAGCTTGGGATTGTAAATCAAGAGGTAAATTATCAGGGATGCCATAGTAGAATACTACAGACTGTTGTAAACACAACTACAAAGTAGCCACCAGAGCAGTTTAACTATTTTGTTTTACTTAGAAAGGTACTGGCACAGGTGTGGTGGCTCATGCTGACTGTAATACCAGCTCCTCAGGAGGCTGAGGCAGGAGGATCATGAGTTCAAGTCCAGTCTCAATAACTTAGAGATACTGTCTCAAAATAGAAAAAATAGAAATTGGCTGGAATGTAGCTCACTGGTAAAGTGCTTCTGGGTTAAATCCCCAGTAACACATCCATACACACAAGGCACTGGTGTTTATACCATCATACACTTCAAAATGCCTCTACTCTGAAAAAAAAAAAGTACAATATTTAGAACTATAACTGGACAATAATAAGCTCAAGAAATGATAATTACTGCTAAAATTATTTTGCATACACACATATGCACAAATTTATAATAATACAAAGTTGTATGGATAATTATGCCTCTTCAAGTTCTTACCTATTAATAACCTAAATTTGATCCTTACTGATAGGAAATAGCAAAACAAAAGAGAAGTAAAAACTTCTTAAATAAGTTGCTCAATTTTTAAATCAAGCTATGAATTTATTAATTTGTGAAAAATTATCACTCAAAGTTGCTTGAAAAAATAAAAATGATTTTCAACAAATCTAAATGCTATAACACTGTTTTATTCCCTTTGTTCCTCAGGTGTTACAGTAAATACATACTCTTGCTTGGACCCTGGTATCCCTGTGCATGGCCGTCGCTATGGTCATGATTTCTCCATAGGATCTACTGTTTCATTTAGTTGTGATCCAGGATACAGGTTGAGTCATGAAGAACCCCTTCTATGTGAAAAAAACCACTGGTGGAGTCATCCACTCCCAACTTGTGATGGTAAGAATTAATTTGGTGTGCAAAATGTGCTTATTTATATACCAAAATAAATCAATATAACGTTTTAAAAATATAAGGTTTAACATAACTACAAATCTGTCACATTTTAAAAGATTATCTTGAATTTTGAAAAGTTTTGTTATCGAACCTATTAATAAAATATAAAAAAATACAATCAGTCAAACTTACCCCATGATTAAATTATATATATGTAATTATATATATAATTTATATATATGTATATAAATTATTGGGAAGTGCTTTCATACTTGCTTTCTCAAAAGTGCCCTCAATTTGTCTGTGTATTGCTTAATTCAGAACTTTAATTTTTTGTTTACAGCATGATTTCCAATCTCTCTACCTATTCTTTTTCAAGTTGGAAAATCACATTTATCATCTCATACATTCAGTACCATCACTTTTTAGGAAAAGCTCTATGTCAACTTGTTTTCATAGCAAGGTTCAAAATAATCATCAGCACACCTTCCCTGTATTTGATACAATACCATTTGTATTAGTCAGCATTATTGATTGTGACAGAACCTTAACTCTGATTTTTTTAAAATATAAACAGAAACTATTATTCAACTATTCAAAGCTTAGAAAAGCCAGGCTGGCATACTTCACGTGAAGCATGAATTCAAACTTTTTCAAGAATCTCTCCATCTTCTAAGTAGGCTTTTTCATATCATGTCATATCATTCATATTTTTCTCTTCAATTGCAGACAAACTTTTCTCCATGTGGAGAGTATGAAAGCTCATAGACTTTTATTTGCAGAATTAGAAAAGATTAGCTATTAATATTACATTATTATTCTAACTAGAAAATCCCAGGAAAGGTATCTCATTGGTCCACATCTGAAACAGTTACTGTAAGAATGGGGAAAGATCCAATTTCATTGCATTTGTCCAGTTGTATGCTCATTCATCCCTGTGGCTGAGACAAAAATAGTAGCGTAATGGTCCATGTTTGCCATGCCCTGATAAAACTACATGATTGGCATGAGAAGGGAATATTTACCAAGAGAGAAAAGTATGGAGGCAATATTATGAAAAGAAACAAGAAGAGTTTTTTAAAAAATCATGTTCAACTATACTGGCCTGGCACACTTAAATTTTATTGATAATAAAAGCAGATATATTTGTGTTTCATGGAAACAACATAGATCCTTGACATCTCTTGCTGGGGTAACTGCAATCAACTTTATTTTTTTTATACCAGTGATTGAATCCAGGGGTGTTAAACACCGAATCACTTTCCCTAGGTCATTTTATATTTTATTTAGAGACAGGGTCTCACTGAGTTGCTTAGGGCCTCGCTAACTTGCTGAGGCTTGCTTTGAACTTATGATCCTCTGCCTCACCCTCCTGAGCTACTGGGATTACAAGTGTGCACCACTGTGCCCGGTTTCAATAACTGACCTTTTCAATCTAACATATCTTTCACACTAAGATTGTTTCATGTTATAATTCATATTAAAAATAATGGCTTTATGTGGCTTAGAAACAAAATCTACATTACCAGTTTTTAGTCATTCCTAACTAATTAACCATTACTAAGTAATATTGCTAATTTTAAAGTAATCTCAAATTACTTTACTATAATTTATGATACTTAACCATGTGGATTCTTTCCAATTCTGTTTCCCTCCTGAGTTCTTACAGTGCATCTTTTTGTGAAAGATCATGTCATGTTACTTTGAACTTCCTTCTCAATCTGTGCTTCTCTTTTATATTCCCATTTCTCCCTGGGTATAACTGAACAAGGGTGAATTATATTCTTTTTTTAAATGTTTGAATTTTTTTATAAAGTAATTGCTTAATGATTTTCAATCAATTTAAACTAAAATCAACTATTTTTTAGACATAGGGAACATGAGGATAGTCATGAGTTGAGGTTATATGCTTGATATGCAAATATTTTCATAAATTCTCAGCACCACTATTATTTTATAATATGTTTGAGTTTCATTCTCTATCTGAAAATAAAAGCATATATATCATGAATAAAAATTTCTTGTTTTAATATTTTATGTCTCTAATGATTGATTCTAATAAGCTCTCAATTTCCTTACACATTTTATTATTAGGATAGAAATGTCAGCTTTTATAGAAGTGAATATCACCTGTAAGAGAAAATATTCAGTGATGATTTAACCATTTATAAAATAAATCTAACTCAAACAAGCTTAGATAGTATTAGCATCTATCACAGTGCATTTTATCATTGCACATGTTAGTCAATTCCTTGTAATTGATCAAAATGAAAATTTTATAAAGAAAATGCAATTCCAAACATTTGAAATATAAAATAATCTCATTTAGAAAGATGAAGAATTTTTCATTGTTTTAGGCTGATAAAAAATATGTCTGATAATGATTATGGAAAACTGTTTCAATCAAAACTGTTTCAAAGTGATTTACAAATAAGAATTTAGAAGAAATAGATCAATTAAAGAACACAGACAAGAATACTGACACATTAGGGGTTAGATGCTTAAAACCAGTGATTTGAAGACAAAAGGAATAAATGAATCTATGAGAAAGTTAATGACTCTTTTTAATACAGATCACTTGAGAGGAGAGATGCTACAATATCAAATAAATGAAAGGCATTGTAAGTTGTTATTTTGTATCTTTTTATTCAGAAACATAACTCAATGTGGGGAAAAAATCAACACTGATTCAAGCATGCTTATGATCATTTGCAGTATGGAAGTAGACTGCTTGAGTTGTATCTATACTCAATAGTAAAATCTAAAATATTACAGTACATTTCTTATAGGGTTGTTGTAAAGGCTAACTGAATTAATATGAATAAAGTCTGTAGCACAGTCACATTATAAACTCAATACAAGTGTTTGGTTTTGTTTTTGCTAAGAAACAGTAAACTTAGTTTACTATCTTAAATTTTATTATACATAAATTTTATCCTGTTTATTGGATGTAAAGTAAATCTTGTATATTTTCATATTTTTAGTTTCATCTCTCAAAGAGACTTAAACCATGCTCCTTCCCCACTACTTATTATGATATTCTATTTTTGTCTATTCCTTTAAGATTTGTATGCCATACTGCTTTTTTTTAAGTGCTACTTATTTTGAAATAGCAGAAACCTAGAATATGTCTTTAAAAGACACTGTATTTTACCATCTGATTATAATCAAAGTAACAGTTTAAATTTTCATTATTTATTTTAGTTGTTAACCTTTCCTCTTAAATGTTTTTAAGTGCTTACATGTTTATGACATAAACTGTATATGTTCCTTTGACTTCCCACTTTATATGCAGGTATGTAGGTATAGCTTGCAGAAAGAAAATTCACAAGAAAACCTCCAACAACAGAAAATAGGATTTTTGATGAAATAATAATTCAAAACATTATTGAAATACAGAAGAACTTTTCTTTAATTTCCTTTATTCTCTCTCTTTCTCCCCGCCCCACACCTCCCCAACACAAATACAGTAGCACATATATAACATATTTTCTGAAAGTTTTTCACTTCTTGGGGGCTGGGGTACATATTTCAGTTGGTAGAGTGCTTGTCTTGCAAGCACAAGACCTGGGGTTCAATTCCTAGCACCGCAAAAAAAAAAAAAAAAAAAAAAGTTTTTCATTTCTCTTTTGTGTTACTTTGTGTTTTTTTTAATCCTAATTTAATTTTTAATTTTTCTCCTGTTCACTGACAAGTTTTACTATAACTGTATGAGATAGTCCTTTCAAAATGAGGCTTTGTATTTTAATCCAGAAAAGTATTTTTACTTATTATATTCTACTCAACAGTCATATCATGTATTGTTGAGTTTTTTTTTTTTTTGGTCTCGTTCTTAGGAAGGAAGAGATAAAATATAGCATATTTGGATTATGTAAAAGTGGGCATATGTAAAATAATATAATAAAAATAAACAATCCTCTGTCAAGAAATAAAATTAATTATAAGAAAAAGAAAAATAATTCAGTTCAGCACCAGCATTTTCAACAGGAAATGGTACACCTAGCTCTTACATTAATCATAGAAGTATAGCATGCTTTCTAAAACATTGAAAGGAAATTGGGAAATTCAGTAAGATTAATTACCAATGGAGGACTGTGCTGGCTCTAAGTAGGGGCCTATTCTATCAAATCATTCAACTTTTATAATGGTTTGATAACAAGTATATTTGGATGCATGAGCTTATCTTGGTCTCAGTCAGACAGCCTGTAAGGCAACTCAAAAAAAAGAGATACTACTGAAGACCTTGGTGGAATAAAAGAAATAACAAGGGGAGATTTTAAATTTTGTATAAATATATAAAGTCCAAGCTTGTATGCATAAACATCTCTAGAAACTGCAGACTTAGCATTTCTAGGTATTTGAGGCAGCTGAGTTGTCTCATACTCACCCTTGATAGCTGGAAAAAGTCATGAAAGAAAACAAGGCCAAAACTCACCATTCTGGTATCCTGGGGAAGTTGGGAAAATTTCAAAGCAGAAGGGTCGGTGTTGGATTCATGGTTCTTACTCCTCTTGTCTATGCCCCAGAGAGCCTTTCTAATTAGAACAGGAAGTGAAGTTGACACTGTTCTGTTCCCACCAGATAATAAATTCTTACTAGGCTCTGTCTTTGTCTCTTCTAATTTTGAACATTGTTGAAATGTGCATACCATGAACTCCAATGGCCATTGGATGCAGTAGAAGACATTATAAGCTGTGATTTGTCCTCAAATAAGTGAATATTGAATCAAATTTTCATTTCTTTGATCTCAGTTAATAAACATTCATTTAAAAAAATTTCTTGGGATGCTTACTTGCAAATATTTACTTATAAAAATCCCTTTTTGTTAATGTATCTTTCAGAGAAATGTAGATGAACAAAAACAGCCTTCAAAACTTGCACAGTTTCAGTGTTATAAAAGGAATCCTATGAAGAATGACACTTATCCCTTTAGGAATCTATAAGAAACATTTTTACATAATTAACAATTTATTTTCTTAGTGTTTCATAAGAGGGGCTGCTAAACAATTAATTACTCATGTTTAATTTACCACAATATATGCAAATGTTCTTATAATTAGAAAAGTATAAGTGTGTACTTCAGAATCAAATGTGGAATGTTGAGCTATGTTCTCCTGGGATCAGTACAAATTCTCAGAGGCCATCAGATTCATTTTTTCCTAGTACTATAGCAGATGAAATGATTTTCTAGCATTGAAAGAAGTCTTTCCACACTCTTATTATTACCAGGAAGTAGCTTAGGCAAAGATAATGGAACTCATCCTGTTTCAAGAACGGAAATGAGATTTGTTTAGCTTATGCCTGTCTAATTGGGACTGATAATACTGGGTTTCTTTGTATTTTCAGCATTGTGTGGAGGAGATGTTAGAGGGCCAAGTGGAACAATCTTATCACCTGGTTACCCAGAATTTTATCCAAATTCTCTGAATTGCACATGGACTGTTGATGTAACCCATGGAAAAGGTAATTTGCCTCATGCAATAATAATTGGGTTATTTTCTGAATTTCCAATGGGTCTATTTTTATTTCATTGTCCTTAACAAAGTCATTTTTGCATGACCAAAAACAGATCAGTACTAAAATATGCCAAAATAAAATTGAATTTGAGTAACTGCAGCAGAGGATTATATTTACTTTTCCATAATGTAATGTGCTCATGTTTTTAACAGAATGGTAATAAAGATATTTATTTTGTTTTAATATATTAAACTAATGCTACTTGGAATTTTCATATCAGTAAAACCTGAAACAGGATGGTTTTGTCTCTGAAATAGTGTTTAAAACTTGATTTCAGAAGTTCAAAGGGGAATATGAAAATGATCTTAAGTACTAAGCCACTTGTGAAGCAAGTAGTACATGTTTATTTATACTTGTTTATAAAATATTTGTTTATTTGTTACAATAATATTTCCCATATAAATTTGAAACCATTCTATAAACACTGAGTCTCAAATTTTCTAGTAGAGCTGCAGATATTAAAGCGGAGCGTAAATTGCACTGCACATATGGTAGATGTTAATAAATGCCCTTTTACAAATAAACAAATAAATGAAAAGCCACCCAGGACTAAGTATGGTTCATTCCTGCAATACAGCATGAACTAGTAAATTAGCAATGTAATTGATTAGGGTAAAAACAGTGGGAAAAAATTGATAATTTTCCTACGTTAAAACAAAATTGTTTTAACATTGTGTACCTTGCCATCTCCATGGACCAGTCTTCTAAAAAGAGTTAATTTATTTTAAAATATGATTTTAAGAAATCATTTCTCTTTTAGTTCTGTCATTATATTGCTATTATTGATTTTTATTATTACATTTGTTTATTGATTTTACTAGAGAAAAATCTAAAATAATCAAAATAAACTAGCAATCAGAAAATACCGTTGTAATTTTTAGAAAGTTTGTTTTTAATGTTAAATTTATTGTAACTTCACAAATGAAATTTGACTTTGATAAAATTGTACATCATTTTATTGAAGTGGGCATATCATGTTTATTATATTAGGTTTATCATAGTTTAATTGCCACAGTGATTAAATGTTACTGAGAAAAAATAGTTAAAATGTGTTCTGGTATGGAACAGCAGGAATGAAGTAGAAGACTTTGTAAACTGTGATTTTTGTTGTTCTCTAGAATGTAAGATTCTTTGCTGGAAGTTAACCACAGCATCCTATTATTCCAGTGTGTGGTGGATTAATGGAGTTTAAAATAAGCTCCCTGATATTATACAAGAAAATGGAGGGCTGCATGCTGCTTGCTATGTAAATAGAGGTTTAATTAACACTTAAGGTTTTGCATCTTCACAGGTTGCAAGTGTTAATTAAATCTGTATTTACAGGGCAAGAAATGCAGATTTAGATGCCTTTCTTTTAGGAGCTAACAAAGTTTGTTTGAAGTACTATTCCAAAAACTAACCAAAGTTATATGAAGGATAATCTCTACAAGTTGGGAGAAATCAAAGTCTTGTTGCAGGGCAGAAGCCTGCTGTGAGGCTGGAGCAGCTTCATAGGTCCCCTCTTCATTCAGATTCTTGTGATTAAGCCAGGAAGTTTTCAGACATGTGGCTTAAAGCAATAGGTATGAGTTTATTAGAATGGAAAACAGGAAAAGGGGAAACACTTAAGGAAGAGAGTTGGACATCTCCGGAGAAGGATAGCATACCCCTCCTGCCCTCCAGTTTTATTGGGAATCCCAGGAAAGTTTCTAGAAGGTCCTGCACAGGTCCATCTTTTAACTTTTGACTGACAACATAGGAACTGTAGGGACTGCCTGAGACAGAGGTTTGGCTTAGTGCTCAGAGTTTTGGAGGTTTCAAGGAAATTCCTGCCTTTGCCGCAGTTTCCTACTGGATCCTCCAATCAGTTTTATTACCCTTTCAATATCCCTCAGCAAGCTTTCTTTGTGAGGAAATTAATATTTTGGTTACCAAATGATTTGAGTTGTGACATAATTTCAGAGATAAGGGATAGTCCAGGCCACCTGGTAGGATGTGACACAACCTTGAAACAGGTTTTAACCAAGTCCCCATCTTCAGGGATTCAACTGTCAGTTGTGGCTCCCTGTGGTTTTCAGTTGCCATTCATTTTCTTTTCTGTACTTACCAATCTCATGTCTGGCTAGCTATCTAACAGTCTAACCTTTCACCCAGCACATTAATTTCTTTCTATAACATTCTAGAAACTTGATGAACTATCCTGATAAAGATACTTCTACTGATGCAAAGCCTACTTATTGGGAAAAACCTATTCAATTTTTTACAGATTTGTTTAAGAATTACTCTTGAACTATTATACCTGGTCTGCTCTCTGGAGCTAGACCACACACACACACAAAACAAATAAACAAGCAAACATATCACCTCATCCTTGTATAATGTATAACTTCTCAAACCCACCAAGTCACCATTCTGGAAATAGCATATTTCCATTCCTTCTATTCCCAGACCCTTTTCCCAAATATTTTCTTCCCAGACTGCTCACTTCTGATTTTTTGAGTTCTTCATCATAAAATATTATTTTTATTTTCATCACATTTCTATTAACTTTCTCTGAATATGTTCCAACTTAATGATATTATCTCTAAAAAATTGGTTTTCTACAATTGAACACAGACTAACCCTACAAATTATTCCTATTAATGAAGCCTATATTTACTTTCATGAACTTTTTTGCTACTTTGCTATACTACTGATTCATAATGGACTTGTAGTAATCTGAATCATTTTTATATGTTTTTGGGACTTTAAAAGACAGTTAAGTACAATGCCTAAAATTCTACAATTTTATGCAATTGAATTCGTTTTGTATATTCAGTGCAGGCTATTGTATTTACTCTTGTTAAATTTTATGATACTGTTTTTTGTTCAGAGTCCCTGTGAGATAATGTTAAAATGATTTATATTTTATTATATTTGTATTATTATAGTCAGGGTATTCCTGTAGAAACATTAGCAGTAGAATAGTAGGGGTTTATAAAAATTTTAATTAGTATAGATTTACATATCTAAATATTTAAGAAATACATTTCTAATGCACTATCAGTAATCTCTTCACTATTTAACATTAAATAGTGTTTAATGTACTATGTCACTATGTAACATTAAATAGTCTAGGTGTTTGGACATATGAACTTATTCACCATTTTCAAATTCACTTAAACTACAGTATCATTTAGCCTGCATTGCTTCTATTTTATCATGGTACAATAAAAGATATTCCTTAAATTCATTACAGAAATCAAGATGCTAGTTTTGTGTGGTCTACTAGAGATGAAGACCTTGAGGGGGGAAAA
>JAJEJO010051836.1:59074-85666 GCA_020662805.1 Glaucomys volans
TCTGGTCTGATTTCTAGGTCCTTGATCCACTTTGAGTTGAGTTTTGTTGTCTTTTACATGTATTCTACATAATTTCATTAAAAGCTAACATAAAAAAACAACAGGACCACAGTGGGACTACTGCATAATCACTAGAATGCAACAAATGAAAATGCCTCAAAGTTTCAAACATTGATAAAGATGCAGAACTACTACATTTAGCTATGGAAATGTAAATCAGTGTAGCCATTTTATAAAATAGTATTTTTTAAAGCTGACCACATTCTAATTCTCCTCCTAGATATTTATCCAACATATGTTCATCAAAACAATACTTGAATGCTCACAGCAGCACTGTCTACATTTGTGATAAAATTCAAACTACCTAAATGACCACAAACAGATAAATGAATTGTGGTATAGACACCATGAAAGGTTGTACTACATATCATTTTTGAAAATAACCCACAACTGCATGCAATAATAGATGAACCTTGTACAACCAATGTGGAATAGAAGTCATCCACAAGAGAACATGTTACATGATTGCATTATATAAAATTTTTAAAAGTATATATAAAATATGAAAACCAATTTGTCCAATTAGGATTTGAGTGAGTGATTTTGTTTGGCAAAACAAAGTAACAAAAAAGTGTGTGTAAGGAGTTATTGGTGTTAGCAATGTTTACTGATTTGGGTGATGTTTTAAATGATGTTTTCAGTTTATGAAAATTCTGTGAACTGAACACTGTGTACATTTTTCAGTGTATTATACACACAGATTGAAATATATGAAAGATAAATGAGGAGTCAATATATTCATTTAACAAATAGTGCCTCTCTATGTCTGCTTTATATTTCTCTTCTAAACTAGATGTAAACTTCCCTTGAAGGTTGGATGCTAGATTACTAAGCACTATGTTGTTTGAGGGGGTTGGAGAAGGGAATGGAGGAGGCATGTAAGATAGTCACCAGAAGTCCATTGCACTTCTATTGTAAGCAAAGGATATGTATTTTTCTTGAAATTTTTTGAAAACTCAAGTGATTCATTTTTAGGCATTCATTTTAAATTTTATTTTCAAGAAGCTTCCAAGACATGAGTGATTCACTATAACTTTCATCCTTACCAGAATAGAACAAATGAAACTTACAAAGCTTTCACACTATTGCTGAAAAACAAAAACAAAACATAGTTATGTTTTACCTTTGAAATGTTGTATGGCACTGAACTTCATTTCCAGAAAAATCAATTATAAGAAGCATGTTGGTTTTGCTTTGGTAGTAGCTCTCTATGATTTACTGAAGTACCTTGTAGATCTAATTTTCCACTTTTTTTTTAATAGGTGTGCAATTCAACTTCCACACTTTTCATTTGGAAGACCATCATGACTACTTACTAATCACAGAGAACGGTAGTTTTACTCAACCATTAGCACGCCTGACTGGTTCAGAACTTCCTTCAACAATCAATGCTGGTCTCTATGGAAATTTCAGAGCCCAACTGCGCTTCATTTCAGATTTTTCAATATCATATGAAGGATTCAATATTACCTTTTCTGGTGAGAAAACAAAAACAAATAAAACTAAAAAGAATACCTTTAATACCTGTAAAAAATTGTTTTTAAAGTATGAGCAAAACATATGGCAAAATGGGGAAATTAAAAAAAAAGAAAAAAAATTTAAAATAGAAAAAGAAAGCAAATATCTTTTATCAAGCTTTTAAAAAATTCTGAAATACCTTAAAGATTATATTTATTAATAAAGAATTTTTAAAAAGCAAAAATATATATTGATTGATTTAAAAATTTACTAAAGCACAATGATTATATTTCCTTCACTTAAACTCCTGTGGAATTCTTACAGATGGAAAAACCACATAAAATACCTAGTGAAGTTAAAATAAGTTTTCATTACACTAAAAATTGAAATGTGAATTGAACCACTGACATTGTAGTTTTACTTACTTGGAAAAAGTATAGTAACAGACCAAGATTGAGATAAACTTAATTTATTCTTTTGGAAGGACATGATCTAGAAACAAATTAACATAGTTTTACTTCCTTGTAGAATAGCCTCATTTACAGACATTAGAATGACTTGAATTCCAGGGGTTAAAATTTATAAGACCCAAGAGAATAAAAAATTAGAATTCTACTATGTAGTTGAATGGAATAATGAAATAAGTAGTTATTTCTTTGCTCTTACTTACTTTTTTTTTTTCATATTGGGGATTAAATCAGGGATGCTTTGCCACAGAACATCCCCACCCGTTTTATGTTTTATTTTGAGACAGAGTCTCACTAAGCTGCTTAGCACCTCACTAAGTTGCTGAGGCTGTCTTCAAACTTGGGATCCTCCTGCCTCAGCCTCCTAAACCATTGGGATTATAGGCTTGTATGTGCACCAAAGTAGCTATTTTTTAACACAGAGAAAAATTACTAAGTAAATCTTACATCAATTTGCTCATATTTATATTGTAATATACATGCACACACAGCAGGCTGGGCATGTGGCTCAGTGGTAGAGCACTTCCCTAGCAGGCACAAGGCCCCAGGTTCAATCCCTAGCACCACCACCACCACCACAACAACCATGAAAAAGAAGTGTTTCTTGTATGCACTCACATTGATAATATAATTGCTGATCTTGTTGTACATTAAAATTGTTATTATATTTGTATGTACATACATTTACATCCAATGATATAAATGATAATCTTACTCATAAGCAATTTTTTATTTGCATGGAAATACTTAGCTTCTAAAATAATTAAGGTATTCTATAATGAATAGCAAATGAGCCTAATCAATTTTAACCTAGAATTTAAAAATTATATCCAGATAAATTTCTAAACAAAGTATTAGCTAATCAATGTGAAATAATTCTTGTTCATCTTTATTGAAATTATATAGTAAGTACTCTGAGAATATTTTTTGTTAAACTGTTTCTTAGGATTGCATATAAATTACAACGTTCATCAACTCTATCATACTTTTATAAGTGTTTAGTTGTTCATTTTCATGATATTCATCCATTGCTTGGGGAAAAGTTCCTGTATAGATCTATAATGTAATACTTATCAGTGTGGGGGCACTTTGGTCTTAAATAAACTTTTACATCTTAAGTCAGATGTTTTTCAAATATGGGTTAGTTAAATTTCATGTATACTAGAAGCACAAGAGCATTGTCATTTAAATTAAAACCATTAAGTGAAATGTATTTTTATACTGTGAATGACTTCATTCCAAATATTATTTTGTTTTTGAAAATATGTGTCTCATATGATTACTATAAGTAAAATGCAAAAGTTTCTAATGTAGGAAAGAAGAAAAGATAAATAATTTCATTTTCAATTTATCACTCACACATGCCATTTTCTAATCTATTTTGAATTTTACATATAAAGGTATTCATTGTTATTAGATATTTTCCATTAACATATTCTCATAATTGTACATATAGTTAATTTTTAAATATATGTCTAAGCTCTGAAACCATTCAAAGAATATACTCTTAAAAAATGACCACTACTTTTTTTGTTGTTGTCCTCCCTTCTTCTGGGAGGGATTCTTTCCCCCTAACTTACAGAATATAACCTGGAGCCTTGTGAAGACCCTGGAATTCCCCAATATGGTAATCGAGTTGGGTTCAACTTTGGGGTTGGTGACACTCTGACCTTCTCATGCTCATTGGGTTATCGACTGGAAGGAACATCAGAGATCATATGTCTTGGTGGTGGCCGGCGAGTGTGGAGTGCACCTCTGCCAAGGTGTGTGGGTACGTGGTCAGCTGCTTTCATTTGCTTGTATGTGTAGTCACTGTCCATGGAGTTGCATGGTTACACACCCTTATTTTTATATAATCTGTTGAATTTCTTCATTTGTTTCATATTAGCTATTTCTATTTTTTTCAAGTTGGTGTACCTCAATTGATTTGTCTATTGCTGCAATCCAGCAACCATGCTTCTAAATTTGTTTTCAGATGATGATGATAAAGGATGAATAAGATAGATAAATGATAGATAATATAGAAAGAACTATAGAAAGGGAATATAAAATGGAATTACTCCTAATATAATGTGTTTTTATAAACTAAATTCATGGACTGAAGAGACACCAGATTATACACAATATGGTGAGAGATAAAATAACATCTATATTCTCATTGCTTCCTATATTCCAGGGATTATAGCAGATGTCTGATTTACATGGAAAATGTCTTCTCAGCCTCATAAAGAAACTTAAAACAATGGTGTAGGTGCTACAGTTGTGACCATTTTTCAGATGAGAAATTATTTCATGAAACCATTGAAAATTCTCACAAACATTTAATTTGAATTTAAATTTAATTAGAGGTCACGGATCCATGTGATCTATAATATGCTATAAAATCAGACAAATTGGTAGAGGTTTAATCTTTGTTTCAAATCCTGGTCTTATATTCTAGCTACAAAATGACCCACAGATGAAAATATAAATAAAGAAGAAGAGACCCTCTTTGATATTTTTCTGTTGATGCAACAAAATACTGGACATAAAATAGCTTAAAGGAGAAAGAATTTATTTTGGCTTATGGTTTCAGAGCTCTTAGATCATGGTCAGTAGGCTCCATTGCTTTCAGACCTGTGGTAAAGCAGAGCATCATGGGTAGCAGGGAGCACATGGTGGAACACAGCTGCTCTCCTCATGGAGGCCTGGAAACAAACATGGAGGGGACAGAGCTGGGGTCCCAATGTAACCTTGAAGGGCATACCTACAATAACTTATTTGCTTTGAATAGGCCTCACCATCTACAGGTTGCACCACCTTCAGATAGCACCATGGCAGGTACCAAGCCTTAAGAACTGGTATTTGGGGGCACCTTAGATCCAAATCGTAACACCCTGTTTTCTTCTTTAATGTATTGTCCAGTATGTAGTCTTCCAAGTTAATGTGGGTCTGAAGACTTTTATACTGATGAGATTGTTTTCCTAGCTTCCTAGAGTTATGTAAAAGATGAGTTGATATATAACAGATGACTTTCTTTTTAAGATCATGGATTTTTATAGAAATTGCACAAGCAACCACAGAGGCTTGAAGTTGGTGGGGGTGATAAGCAGTCACACTCTCAGAACATCTCCTCCAGAAAGCTATGTAGAATGCATTTCTTCAGTTTTTGTTTTGTTTTATTTGTTTTTATTTATTTTTGTCCTTCTGTTGCCAGATTTGAAATGGTCATCCTGTCCTGAAATATGTTTCCATACTTTTTCAGTGTGACTATTTCCAAAGCTCAGTTAATGACAACCTTAGGAATAATCCAAGCAGAGTATTCAGAGTGCCTGATCATTTGATATTGGGGATATTCACTTTTCTAAATTTCATTTTTCTTGTTTGAAAAATGGTTTATCTCATTGTTAAGAGTTACTTATGAGACTGAAAAGAACATTCTATATATGTCAGACACCTGGAACAATCCCTGGACTCCAGGAAAGAATTAGAATATAAATGTTTTAACTCTTACTGCATTAAGTATAATCTGGTGTCATTCCAGTCTATCAATCTAGTTTATAAAATCATCTCAGTAGAGAATAATTCCATTTTATAAAACACTAATGTGATGAGTATCTCCTAGATGCTTTCATACATCATTATCTTGCTATAGTCCTGCTATTATTATTCCCCTGATTTTTCATTAGAATTTGAGTCTTCAAGATATCAGTTTACCCATGATCATCAAGTTTATGAGTACTAAGGCCATAATTTGTATAGAGATGTTTCAGCAAAGAACAACTTATCCCTCTAGCATCTAGGAAAAGGACTCAAGCACTCTAAGTCACAGAGTTAATATTTTCTCCTTAAGTGCCAAATACAGACCAGATTGTTACAAAGGTTCAGAATAAATTGTTTACATTAAGCATTTTAAGGTTTAGTCCCTATTTACAATAGATTTTAATAAATGTATTCATGAAAACCTGACATAGCAAAAAGAGTAACTTAAAGTTACTTTTGTTTTATTAAAATATTTCTCTAAGAGTGGGTTTGTTCATGGCTAAATCTTTAATGGGAAGGATGAAAGAAAATCACCCTGTGGACAAATTTAGAAAGCAAAATTTTGCCATGGGAATTTTTCCTCCATTTTCAAATTAGCTGTGCTTGCTTTTTAGTTTATCGAAATTTACAATGTCTTTTGACCTTAATAAATTCCACTGCAGGTATACATTTAAGTTACAAAATGGGAAAACTATTCCTGCAATAGGACAATTTTCTTTAAAAAAAATTATGTCTCTGAATTTTCTTTGAACTATGCACCACTACTTTGTCTATGCTTTAAAACAAATGTGTTCCTTTTTATATTTCTGTTTCAACATATGTATATGTATATGCTTCTTATTTTGTTCACTTTTCAAAGTTCATAATCTTTATTCACAAAATGCACTTATTTACAATTATTCATATGAACAGATGCCCAACTTTAGCAATGCTAGTTTATCTGCACAGTTTAAATTTCTTCTTAAGTCCTTTGTACTTTTCTCTTCTTATATACTTAATGCCAATTCAGTATTTCATACTTGCTTAATACCATTGATTAGTCCTAGGCATGAAAACCTCACAGAAAGCTTCTGTTATAATGGCCAAAATATAAATAATATCACAAAAGGTTGCTTCTGTTTCAGTTATTTCAAGTCTAAATAGTCTTTCCCTGGCACAAGTTTGCCAATGGTAGATGTAATCCCAGAACAAACTATAGATGAAGCTTTAACTTTCATGTCAGTTATAAAATTAATAATAACATTTACTGAAATATTTTGTGTGTATATAGATTATATAGTATACCCAACTTTTTGTAGAGTTAGGCAATTGATAAAACTACTTTTGAAAGCTTGATTTTTATTTAATTTTATTTTATAAGTTCAATGTTGATTTGATATTTAGTGTTTAGGTTGGCTGGTACATTTCAGTTACTTTTTAATAATTCAGTGAAATTTTTCTCAGGGGTCAGCGATGTAGCCCAGTGGTAGTGTACTTGCCTAGAACATGTGAGGCCCTGGATTTGATCTGCAGCACTGCCAAAACAAAGCAAAATGACAACAGAATCAAAGTGTAATTTTAGCTGTTAGATGAGTGATGAATAACAGTTTATGTCAAGTAGTTTCTGCATAGCATTTATATTTTAAGAAAATATTTTAGCAAATTTATAAAATGTAATATGGTCTTTTTCATCTACAAAGGATGCTTTCATATAATATCTCATTCCATAAACACAGCAGTTCTTTGAAAGAGGTTTTAGCACAAACTTAGGGGAAAAATCATGACTACCAGAATGTTCTGAGTCCAAGTCCTGTGCTTGGTTCACAGTAGCACAAAATTCTCACATTGGAGATTTTTATAAAGTTGGAAGGAAATCTGACCTTTTTCATAATTGATACATGACATCAGAGGACTCCTTATGCTTGTCCTCTGTTGTAATCAGAAAAAACTTCAACCATGGCCCATTGATTTGGTGTCATTTAAGTATAGGAACATTTCTAGAGACAGGAGAAAAATCTTGATGGAAATCAAGAGCATTATACTCCCTCAGATGCAAAGATTCTTTTTCCCCGGTGGCCTCCATTACAGACACATAGTTCATAATTACATTCTAGCTTTCATTTGTTATATGGTTTTTGGCAAACTTCAAAAATCTTTCTTGCCAAGTTTTCTCAAATGTAAAATGCAGACAACCGAAACATGTAAATCACCTCTAGAACTGTTCAACACATGCTATTTGACCAAAAAAGTTTGTCCAATTCCTTCATAATTTTCTTTGTGCCAGAAACTCACTCCACCACCATAACACATAACCAATTATTCTTAAGGCCATTATGACTGACAGCCATAATGAGTGATTTTTACCAACCCGCAAGAGAGAAGAAAGCAGAGGACGAAGACTATTGAATGATCAAAATGAAAGTTTTTACCCTTTATAATACATATCTACATATCTGTAATTGTGCTTTGCATTTTGAAATATACAAGGCTATCAAGGAAATAATATTTCAGTCAAGAATTTTACATTTAAGTGACTTTTCTTCAGAGCTGTGCCTTAAGAAATATGTAACTGATAACCTTTTTAAAAGGAAACCAAATGTACAAAAGAAAATATGCACAAGTAGTTTTAAAATAAGAAACACTGTCCTGTTTTGGGTCAAGATATAAGTACTTGATTTCCTATTCTAAAGTTCAAATTACAAAAAATACTAGCATTTCCATTTGCCATCGTTTTTATAGTGGGAAAACCTTTCATGTCTTCGCTCAGCATCCAAGTATACCAGGATCCCAGCCAGGTCATGTTGCAGATAAACAAGGAGCTAATGAAAGAACATGTTTTGGAAAGTAGATTAGCAAGTTAAATATTAGTAATGATTTGTCTTTAGGCAGGAGTCCACACATTTTAACAAGCCTACACATTTCAAAGTCATTTTGAAGACATTAATTCATTCATCCTCATAATCCCCTATTTAACACATCTACTTCTGTTTCTAATTTCATGTGTCATTGATTTTTTTATCTGACCTTGGACAAGTACCAACATCTTTCCTTAATCATGAGTCAAATGAGAAAAATGGTAACTCCATTACACATCTACATATTTTCCTTACTTTTCTAAATTTTTAGATAATATATTATTGTTATTGATTTTTTTTTTAGTTTAAAAGTACATGTTGATGATGGGAGAAATTGAATGTGCAGAATATACAGAACTTCTCTGCAAATCTAAAATTATTTAAAAATAAAAATATTTAAATATTTTAAAATAAAGATGAAATATATTTGAAGAGGCAATTCATCTTTAAACAAATTCTCTTTAATTCCATCTCAGCCCCTAGACTCTCTATACAAAAATTATAGCCATCCGATACTTAGCTATGTATATCAAATATGACTAATCTGTCAAGTTGTTCAACATTTAATGATCATGTAGAAAGCAAATTAGTAATTAAGATACATGAATTGCTATTGGAATCAATGATTAATTGGCTGAGTGGCTTTAAGCAAATGTCTTCATTTACTGTGTTTCTCTTTTGTGAAAAGGATGATGCCAATATGAGTTCTACTCAATACAAACATTTTTTGTAAAGACAAAAGAAAATATTAGGTAGAAAATTATTCTGATAAGCTATATAAACAGATGTATTCTATATTTTATAGCATAATTATGACTATTGATTTCACAAGTTTATAGTATAAAAATCTGATATTAACATACTTATTCACATTTCATGGGTTTTAGAGTTTTTTTATTTTATTTATTTGTTTGTTTATTGGAACTAGGATAGGAATTACTGAACCCTGGGGCAGATTCATCAGTGAACTACATTCCCAGATTCTTTCATTTGAAATAGGATCTTGGCAAGTTGCTTAGGACCTCACTAAGTTGGAAGCTGGTCTTGAATTTGCTATAGTCCTTCCTTAGTCTCCTGAGTTGCTCGGATTACAGGCATTTCTCACAACCTTATGAAGTAAGCAAGGGAAAGATGATTCCTATGTAACAGCGGAGAAAATGCATGCTCAGAAAGGTCACAAGTAATGGGTGAAAGATTGTGTCATAAATCTGCTCTTAGAATTCTTAGATCAGTGTTGTGTGGCATTCCAGGTGGCCTCATCTGCTATCCTTATTTATTGAAGCACCATTCTGAAACTAGAAGACTAATATTTTTTATCAATAAACCAAGAGTGAGCAAATTTTTTTCTGTAAAGTGCAAGATGGTAAATATTTAAGGGTCTGTGGATTACATGATTTAGTTACAACTACTGAAATCTGGTTATATTATGAAAGCAGCCATAAACACTCCATAAATGAGAGCAGATATGGCTGTGTTTCTGTAAGTTTTATTTACAAAAGCAAGCCACAGATTGGATGTAGCATAGGGCCACAGTTTGCTGGCTCAGGTTAACCTAAATTTCCCCTTTGTATGTGAGAATTTATTAGTCATTCATCTCTTTAGGGCAAAAGAAAGAATCCTTTTCCCACTCAGTATTTTTTCATCTTGAACTTTGTTTATAAGGCAGCACATTACTTATTACTGAGAAAAGACTCTCATATTTTCACAGAAAGAGTATTAGGATTTGTGTGTGTGTGCGTGTGTGTGTGTGTGTGTGTGTGTATACCTGTGTGTGAATACTGAAGTAGCTTATGGTTAACATAATTCTCAAACATCTCCAAGTCTATCTGTATGTCTTTTCTGATACCAAGTCTGCATTTCCAGCTGTACACTAGACTTCTCCATATGGATGTCCTCCCACAGGCACATTGATTTCACAGTGCCAAAACAGAACTCATTATCTTCTCAGCCAAATCAGCTCTTCCTTCTGTACTCTTTATTTCAGTTACAGCATCATTCTCATCCAATCACCCAAGCTAGAAATTGCATCATCTTTCACTCTTTCCTCCCTTTCTTTCTCTTTATCCATATTGGAGTAGTCACTGAGACTTTCCATCTAAAACTATTGCTCATATTTATTCCCATTTCCATTCTCATCACTGTTATCCTTTCTCAGCTCTCATTAGTCCTTATGAAGATTTACATAACAGTATAATAATAGTGTGTGCTAGGCATTGCACAAAGCCTTCTGTGTATTTACATACTTATAAATTTCCCTTAGATATTCATTTTTAAAAATCATTTAGGAGGAAATTATTTTCCCATTTTATAGAGTAACTAGATTAAGTGCATAATTGTTAAATAGCTTGAAACCAGTTCTTGCTGACTTGAATGTTCATATTTTAACTATATGTATAATCATGCCGTGTTATCTCTTTCTTTTTATATGGACCTGTTTCCAGGTTTCCCTCATCTACATTATGTTTAATATTGTTACTAGTCATATTAGCTTTTATTGGTGAATAACAATGCCATGAACTTAGAGGCTTGAAACAACACATGCTCTTCTTTCATGGCTTCTGTGAGTTGGGAGGCTGGGCACGATGTAGCTCAATCCAATTCTTAGGGTCTGCAATCAAGGTGTTGACTAGGATTAAACTCTTATCTGAGATAGATACAAACTCACATGGTTGTGTTTGAAGTAATCAGTTCCTTGTGGTTATGGAACTGAGAACTTCAGTACTTTGATTAGCTCCATCCAGTTTCTTACTTATCAGTTTATCCAACACAGATGAAAATTTAAAGGCTAGTTCAGCAACTGAAACTGGTTTTCTTCATAAACCAGCAAAGTCTGGCTAATAAATTTTCTAAAAAAGTGAACTTTTATAGAATGTAACATAATCACAAGGAGTAATGCAGAACTAGTCACAGGTCCCCCCACACCCAAGGAGAACGGATTGCACTGAAGCAACGAGTATTATGGGGTTTATCAGAGATTCTATCCACCACACCAGTTATCCTTAGACAACCAAAACATCCGTCCATTCCCTGATTAAACCAATGTAAGTGATTTTACATTGCCTACTGGATAGGGTCAAAGTTCCTCAAGTCCCTTCATAAGGTAGCCTTAGATTTTCCGGCAGTCCTTCTCATACAGGCCAATAGGCAGCCTAGAATATAGGAACAAGATGGTACATGTCATTCCCAAATACGCCAAGCACTTTTTATACTTTGTTAAAAATATGTTGAAATCTAGTATATGTGAATGTCCTAGGATAGATGAAGGAACTTTGGATTGTGCAGAAGAGAATGAGGGGAAGGGTGGGGTGGTGAGAAAGGGAAGGATGGTAAAATGAGATAGACATTATTACCCTATATATGTGTATAATTACATTACTGATGTGACTCAGCACCATGTACAGCCAGAGGAATGAGAAGTTATGCTTCATTTGTGTATAATATGTCAAAATGCATTCTACTGTCATGTTTAACTAATTAGAAGAAAAAAATTTAAAACAAATTGTTTATTCTTTAGAAAGAGCTGGGTGCAGTGGTGCATGTCTATAATCTTAGCTACATGGGAGGCTAAAGCAGGAGGATAAAAAGTTTGAGGACGGTCTCTGCAACTTGGCAAGATCCTTCCTCAAAATGAAAAAAAAAAAAAAAAAGGAAGAAGAACTGGGAATATAACTTGGTAGTAGAATATCCATTGGTTTATTCCCAAATACCACAGGAAAACATATAGTACAATAAGAAAACACTAAATGGATTTTTCAGATGCTGAACTAGCCTTTAAATTTTCATCTGCTGAGCTTCCATTCCTCCCACCCTCCATAGTTTAAGACAACATTATCTAACACAGTCTCTTATTATTTAAATACCCAAAAGATCTTCCTAGTCTTAATTCTTGCCCTTTTCCCCAAACCAAATAATGGAGACGAAATAAATCTCCAGTGTTACAAATTTGATGATGTCACTGTTTTGCTTAAAAATTGTTCCATTTTTCTCCATTGCCCTTAACCTTTGTTACTCTCTTATTCTCCTTCCTGACCTCACAATTTGGTCTAAGCCTTCCTTTCTTCAAACTTACCTTATTTACTCATTCTGATAAGCCCCATTTGACTTTTCAAGAGTGCTATTACATGTCCTTCTTACAAGTTTCCTGAGATTTTCTGTATTTTCCATTTCTCAATCTGATTATGCTATATTGAATTGTTTTTTAAATATAAAACATTGTTTAGCATATACAAAGCTTTCAGCAGATTTGTTGAGTTGATGAAGAAATCTGAATATATAATATAGACAATGCTCTTCTACTTCCAAATTTTCAACTTACTTTCATTTATATGAACAAAGTTGTATTCCAGGGGAAAATAGTCATTTATCCTAATACTAATAAAGGACTATACATGCCATTTCAACCTGAGCTGTCACATTGTTCCTTATTCTATAATGTATGTGTTATTATTAACACACAACCTTTAAACTCTAACCAACCAACCAACTAAGCAATAAGCAATGAAGGTGCTTAAAAAGAACACTAAGAAGAGATTTATAATTATGATAAAAAAGATAAATTTACAAAAATTGAATATGGTAAAAAATGATAAATCTTATACCTGTAAATGCAATAAATCTTTCCCTAATGTGTGGCAAAATTTAGAACTCAACAAAGAGAATAGCTGACTCAACATTTTTCAATAATTTAAAAAGGAAAATTAAAAAAAAATGTCCCCATGTAAAACTGAATAGCCACAAAAATGGGAAGAACCATTGCCATTTCCTGTTTAATGAAATTACATTGAACATTCTGAGCTTAAGCCCTTCTCATTGATTTGGGTCTTAGGAACACATAAATTTTCAGAAAAACTTTCAGAACCTAACCAGACCAGTAGGATGTAAGCATTGGAACTTATCTTATTTTACCATAGCAGGCTTGTGAATACAGGCTGTATTTAGGTATTTACTCCTTGATTTGGAGACTTGTATCTTAGTTGCCTTTATCCACCTGTGTGTCAACCATGAACTCTGACATTAGCACAGATGCTCAATCTGAGCCTAATACAATATAAAGTCAATTCATTAGGTGATCCTATGAACCAAATAAACATTGACTTATGTAATGACTACCCATAAAAGACCTTCACCCTATGAACATATATTATTAGATTCTTAAATTTCTGTGGACAAAAAAGTTCTTAGGTTTTAATTTTATGAGTAATTGAATTAGTAGACTCCTAAAAATGCCTCATTTCCCATGTATGCTGTGATTTGACTATAAACCTTGTTACAAGCTAAAATCTGTCTGTTAATTGGAAAGCTAGAAAAATTAGTTGGGTTTGGGGATTACATAGAGGACAAAGACTTTTTTAGACATAGTTTGAGTTACCGAAGAGGGGCAAGGAAAGGAATTTTTATAAGAATCTGTGTTTCAGGGTCTTGACCCTGAAATAATTGCAACAGGGAGAGTCTCACACCAGAAAAAAATCGTGAAGTGCCTGAAGAACTTGATCTTTGTATATGTACTCTGGGTGTCATCTTCCTGATTTTGGAATATGCTCGAGTTCAGAAATACTTGGAGCATACATTTCCTTCAGCTGTGCCTAGGAGCTTAACCTAGACAAATTAGAAAACATGTTAAAAAGAAAAAGAGAGAGAAAAAAGAGATTAGAACCCTGAATTGTATTTAAAAGGGAAATGAATCTTGTAAGATTGACTTTTAAAATCTGATATTTGTCACCCTCCAAATAAGACAAACTAATTTTGTGTTTTAGCTTAATATATCATTACTTAATTAGAAGGTAGGTCCCTAGTACATATTAGTGTCAGATAAGAAATGTTTTATCTGAGGTAATAATAAAACCTAATATTTACTGTGTGTTTACTGTATTGCAGGCATGGTTTTATGAGGTATGAATAAGGACACCGAGATGTAGGGCAGTTAAGTAATTTTCCCTAGAAGAATATATTAGCATTGTTTTTATTCAAAGTAGGTTAGGTGGAAAGAAAATTTTTGCTACACATAAATATGAGCCATAAAGCATAGAAGCAGTATAAAAGTCAATGTAGTTCTGATATTCTGCATGCCCCCAAACTGGTTCTTGCTTACAACAGTGACATCTGTGGCTCTCAGGAAATACTGTCATTTGGCAGTGCAGATAACTGGAGGAGATAATTAAATGTTATTACTACTTGTAACTGAATTAGATTTTGATGCCATGTCTCAGGAGAGTGTAGGATTTAATTGAAGTTGCAGTAGACCTACAGTACCTAAACCCTTTTGAAATTGGTAGGAAAGGTCACTGGCAAATTTGGTAAATAGATTTTAAAAGTACTTTCAATCCTATTTTATAAAGTCTATGTGCCTTATTTGTTTTGTGTATGTGTATATATAGTATTTTTTTTCCATTTTAGTTTCATAGTAATAGCAGAGCGTATGTTTGCCATTAGTAAGGAGGTTGATTCCTAATAAAGGGTTTTATTGTTTGTCATCTGATAATGCACTTAGCTATGTTCAAGTGTACTTAGGGCTTTGAAAACAGAATTAAAAAAAAAACCTTGGAACAAACTAGAACTATCAATTAGTAACAGTGCATTGTACTAAGGAACCAATCAGTCTTAAACTCAGTGGCACTAATAGGGTAGGTTTAGGGTAAGACCCCCAAGAGTAGGACTGTGATTATTCTGCCTACTAATGCATTCAGTACATAATCAAGGATATGAAATAAAATGAATTTCATTTTCATCATCTGTGTTGCTTTTTGTTATTTTCTCTTTATCTCATGCTTACCCTTCTCAAATTCAGCTCCTTTAATTCAGAATAAAGCAGCTGAAGTCATTATCCTCTATTATAACAAGACAGTTGCTATGGAAATAATATAATGTTATAAAATAAGCATCATAAATTAAATCCAAAGTCAAGATGAGAAATATGAGTTCAGGTATGAAATATTATGCTTATTAAAATAAACATTAGCTTTTTTTTATCCTTGGTATCTATGTAGTCTCTACAAAGTCGTATTTATCAACTCAATTACATACAAGTTTTGCTTTTTAAAGCTCTTTTAGAAACCAAAGTACCTTTTACAATTTTCCAAACCTTCTCCTAAGTTTTGTATTACATCTCCTGTTTATTCTGAGATCATAGTAATCTTTTCAACAGACAAATCTATCCTTTGAACACAACATTAAATAAACTTAATTCTAGCCTACTTTGGAACCCTCCTAACATGAAGGTCAAGAGGAAAGACAGAGCCTTAATTCAGGTGAGGCTAGCCTCTTAACAAATCTTAATTTTATTTCTGAAGCTAATCTTTGCCTTTTAAAAGGTATCATTCTACACAGTTCTTATGTATTATTTTGAATCTATCTGAATATCTGTTAACATGATACAACATTACATCTAAAACATGAATCAAACAGAAAGGCTAAGAGAGTTCTTCAGCTATGAGACTCTCCTTATTACCTCCCCAAATACATTTAAATTCCCATCCCAATGTAAAGAGTAACACAAAAATTTATATGTAACTTATTGATAGCAGGTTACCTCATCTAGGTCCAAAATATTAAATGACATAAAATACCAACCAAATTGATTATTTCTATATTAATCTGAAGGAAGCTCTTGCTATGGATAATTTTAGTTTGGAGCATAACAATCTTGTAAAATGCTCTCCTGAGCTTTACATTTTGAAAGACTTGTATACTTGAAGATTATGAGTATATCTTATATACAGAGAAGCCAGTAATGTTTAGGGTCACAATTGCACAGATGTCATCATATTACCTAAGTTTAACTTTTAAGGTACATGGTAACAATAATCACAGGTCTGCATGGGTTAGCAGTACTAGCAAGAAGCAAAGGATAGCCTTAAGCCTGTTGTACATTTGGGAAACAATATAATGATCAGAAATAGAATTAGAGCAAACAGATATAAGGTCTTTAAATGGTAGTGTGGACCTTCTATGTCAGAGACTATATAAAAGAGAGAACATATTATCTTGCCTATAAACCAGTGTAAACTTTCATTCTATAAACTTCTACATCACACAAGGCTGAGAAAAACAGTTCTTAGATGTATACATCTCTAGTCACATATATTTCATGTGTCAACTATATTGTAGTAACCTAAAATAATGAATATTTATTTAACCAGTTATGAATTAATCATTTTAGACTTTGAAACAGGTACAAACTCTAATCCTTTTAAGGCTTAGTTTCCATAGTAATAGAAGCTAAGACACAGAAATTATATTGATAGATAAGAGCAGATCAATATTTTAAGGGGCACTTGTTGTTTTTAAACATACAGAATTAGCATATTAAAGTTTATGCTTAGTTGAAAACTGACTTTTCTGATTATAGCCAACTTAATCCCATACACAAAACTTTTTGAGATTTACCTTCCATAAATCTTTTGCAATTTACTTAGACATCCTACAACTTGTTTAATTTCCATAGTAAAATATATTTAAAGTAATCAAATATATCTTCTAACAAACACATTTATAAAAATTAATCCCATTTATATTAAATCAAATACTCATTTTCAATTGTTAACTTTAGGTTACCCATGAAAACCAATATATCAGACAAGTGTAGTTAACAGTATAAGCCATCTTTTCCCTGCTAAAGAAAAATTCTAGGAGCAATAGAGAGTACACTTTAAACGTTTTATGGAAATCAACACTCTATTGATTACCTGACCACCTAGAAAAATATGTGAGTTAGTAATGTTATGGATATCTTTACTCTTATCTGTTTAACCAATTGATCTTTTTCTCAAAGATTTTAAGTCATGTAAAGTAAAAAGTATTTTGATCCATTCCTTTTTTTAATGTATGAGCATTCATTTATCTATATGCCAATTTTGGTTCCATGTAAGCTGTATATAGATAAAAATACATATGTAGACATAGCATGCAATGCACAGGTGAACACAAATAAACATAAAAATTGACAGGAAACAAATTTTAAAGCTTTCCTTTGAATATTTGCCTTCTGAGTAAAGTCAACAGAAAAAATAGAGCACAAAAAGACTCCAATTAGATAAAACAAGACTATTCAGATCAACATATATTAATTTAGACATATAGGACCAAAAGTAGAGATGAACTTAAGTTTGGGTCCCAGAAAGCTCTGAAATCCTGGAGATCCTTAGAGATTCTATGTAAGCACTTGAAAAGAGAGAGAGAAGGTGAAAGAATTGAGCAACAGTAGGACAAATAGTTGGGAGTAGCCTGAGCACCAAGGCATACATGTGAAAGAGGCATTTCTGCAGAGAGGGGGAAAGACTGGCTCATGCTTTGGGTATTGATGGGTCACCTGTTTCCCAAAGACCTTCGATCAGACTGAGACTTCATTTGAGGATCAATGATTTGTCAGGTTAGGGTACCTTCCACCATTGGTCCACTTTGGTAAGAAACAGAAAGAACAGATGGTGGTTAATATTTGATACCCCTGAGGGCTGTCAGGGTCAGACTCTGGACTGACTTTCCTACAGCAACAGGGAATCTCCCTGGTCATCTGCCTTCAGTTGTCCCAAGTCTGTGTGAGACAGAAACTGAAGCAAGCCAGGACCAACATTTCCAATGCCTAGGTGAATGTGCCTGCCCAGCAAGCCTGTCACCTGTGTCTTAAAACTGGCAGCTATGCTAGTCACTTTTAATTGGATGACAGATGCACAGTGTTAAAAGGAGTTTGTTCACTAAGAATGAACACAGAGAAAAGAAATGGAAGCTCTGTTGTCCATATTATTCACCCTTCCACAGATCCTGGGTGAATCCCTGTAACTGTAACAGGGAGGGTGGATGGCCTTTCCAATTTAAGGAATGATATCCATGGACAGGTGGGCCAGTGAGAACAAAGTAACTGGATTTAGAGTAATAAAAACAGAGCTCCCAAAGAGAAAGGGAGAGGTCCCAAGAGAGGAATGCTTTGAAGGGTTTTTTTTTTTTTTTTTTGAACCGGGTATTGAACTCAGGGGCACTCAGCCACCAAGTCACATCCCCAGTCCTATTTTGAATTTTATTCAGAGACAGGGTCTCACTGAGTTGCTTAGTGCTTTGCCCTTCCTAAGGCTGAATTTGAGCTCATGATCTTCCTACCTCAGCCTCCTGAACCGCTGGGATTTCAGGCGTGCACCACTGTGCCTGACTCTTGAAGCATTTTTCATTGAGGAGAAAAATGTGAAAGTTGGACAATTTTGGCAGAAAGTCTGGGGTCAGAGTTCCAGGCCAGGAGCAGAGGCCTGGACATGAGGAATCGTGGACCATTTGCTATTGCAGTAGAGAGTTTAAGGTCTCTGAGAATTTGGAAGTCAAATGTGCTGTTTTCAGGTCAGTGACTGTCATTGTCCAGGTTATATTGGAGTCAGATAGTGTTACAGAAGAACACCAGTTTTTCAGGTTTGACTGTGTCTTGGAGACCCATGGTCTGAATGTGTTTGGGAAGGCACCTCAAGTGGATGTCTCATGAAGGCTTTGATGTGGTCTGGCCCATGCTGGAAAAGATGGATTGGGGAGTGCTCCCAAGGACTCGGGCAGAGAAAAAAAGTCAAAATTAAGGGGCATCCCCACAAGAATTTGGGTTTCTCTGAGGTTGTTCTAGGAATGACTGATGGAATGACAGGCAGTTGATGGACATCCCCAATGAAAGCAAGTCATTGCCACCCAGTGTTGGCAGGGGTATCTCTCACCCAGTACTGGGATTTCTCATAGGAACGGAATCCATGGAGAGAGACAGTATGTCAGGGATTCCAGGAATCCAGAAGGGGTAGAAGAGGTCACTCACCCAATAGTCAAAGATAGCTGGTGGTAGATGAAAAATACAGCTGTGTGAATGGTCTTCAGTGGAGCCACCAGAGGGAGTGGTGGTACAAAGAAAAAGGGAAAGAGAGAGAGACCAGCTTGAGGTCAAGAGGAGGCTAAAAGGGAATACCATGTGGGAACCTCAAATACTGGTTCTGGGTTTCAGCACCATTATGTAAGAAAAGAGGTGAATGAAGGAAATAAAGAAAGAAGAGATGGCTCAAAAGTAATACAGGTTTCTTTAGGACATATCTGCAGAGGGGGGTTCACTGAAGACTGAGACCTCAAACATTAACTTTGATAACCACAAAAGGTAAACTATTAAGGAAACAGAGAAAGTTGAATTTAGAACACTAAAGAAGCTTAAATATTGCACTTCAAGAAAGTGTTCTACAAGAAAGGAAATAAGGGATTATTAATCTCCTTCAAATTAAATTTCTGGCCACAAGCCATTTTTTCCATATCTCTGCATTGTACCCAAGTATTCTTTTTGAACCCAAATTCAATTGTTGGTATGCTCAATGTGTAAGTATCTTTTTTTTTTCTTCCTTTCATGTGCTTTAATCAGTCCATAAAGACTGGGTTTCAAAAGGTGATGGATAACTTTTAGTTGATGAATTTTACTATACTTTTCTGAATTTGCACAATAAATGCTTTATTATGTTTGGCTATAGAATTGTGCAGGCTTGAAGTATTAACCTTTGATTATCATATAAAGTTGGAATCTCAACTGAATCTGAATCTGATCACTACTTTCTAAAAGAAATCCTGGGTATTGTATCCTTTAAAAAAACATGTGATATTCTTTCTCTCTCTGTTTCTCTGTTTATAGAAGTTGCTAGTCTCATAATATAGAATAATTTCCCAGTTTACTCATTATCCTCGAGATGATTTGAATTAGTTTCCTGGGTAAAACACTGTACTATATGTGCCATCATATTATTGCTCTCTGACTGTAAAAGGTAAACTGGGTTTTTCAACTTGTAAAATGAGTAGTCAACTCCACTGATTAGGTTTATTCTGGGATATGCCACTTTATACCCAATTCTTTTATTCATCTAACTTTTTCATTAAATGTCTACTTACAAGAACTTACCAGGAATCCTAATTTCCTCCTTTTAAGTTAGGGAAAATAAGAATTATCTATTAAATTATATAAAACCATAACCTCTTCATTCCCCTGTCTGTCCCTTTTTATCCCTGACCCCAGCCCCAGTCATTATTCCCCAGGTATGAGATTATTGTAGTAGTCAGGTATGATTGCTAATGATGGTAGCTATTACTCTCAGCTATATGGGGTGAAAATAGAAGGTTGAGATTCAGTAGTGAGGAGAGTATTACAGCGTCATTCCTTGCAGTTCACATTTTCTTGTGACTTTGGAAGATGTATTAGCATGTCATTACAGGTTGATTTCTCTAGGAGACAATTGAAATTAACCATAAAAAAAAACCCCAAAAAACAAAAAACTATGGATAAATGCTAGAAATATCAGTATATCATTGACTCTATCATTTTTTTTTCTTATTTTCTCGGACCTCCTCCCCTAAAACACCCTCACTTGTTTGCATTGCATTAATTGATTTCATAATACTTTTCTCATAAAAGTAAAACCAAATAAATATACATAGAAATACCTGAAAAGAATGAAGCAGAAGTAAAGGCTGCATATAAATTACTGAGTCTTAAAAGAGCATGAAGGGGCTCCTGGGTTACTGGTTAAGTCAAAATCAAATGCCCTAACATCCCTATGTACATATCTGAATGTATCACGGGAATCTCATTGTGGTGCACTTCAAGAAATTAACCATTAAAAAACAAAACAAAACAAAAAAAAAAACTATGGGTAAATGCTAGAAATATCAGCACATGGAAAGGAGCAGGATTGGGGGGAGGGAAGAAGAAGGAGGGATGAATTAAAACAAGATATATTCCACGCTTTTGTAATTATGTCAAAATGGATTCCTCTGACATGTATAACTAAAAAGAATGAATAAAAAATATGGTAATCTACGTATGGTAATCATATCTTTAAATAATAGTCAGGCTGTTAGTAGTCTACCAAAAGGTATAAGGGAGAAAAAATGAAATAACATTGTTGAGTGCTTACTAGGTACACAACATAGCATCTTACCAAAAAAATATATACATTTACATGGAAGTACCTCATTTGGTAAATTGGATTTCTTTCATTTATTCCTTGCAATCATCTTATTTGGAAGGCACTAATATCTCCACTTTCCATATTGGAAAAGTGATGCCAGAGGGACAAAATGATTCATTGATTCATCTCACAGGTGAAAAGTAAATAATAGATTTGTACATCTTCTTAATCTTGCAGTCCATATTTTTTACTTCATACTTAATTTGAATTGTTTCAGAGTTGCAATAATGACACAGAGTCAAGCAGCATGACTGTTTTGAAAACCTTACTACTTGTCAGGTAGCATTATTTAGTTTTGTTTTCTTTAGGGTGAATAAAAGAATGGTTGGGAGTAAAATAAAATTCTAGAATTTGTCAAGGATATTTTCCTTTTATTTGTTTACTTAATTTTTAGAATAGCATTTCCATAATATTTAAACCATTTCATATTTTGGAAGAATTTTAAGAAATTTCATTTTCAAGTTGCATGCATTGTACATAGAAATATTAACCAAAACAAAAGTTTAAATTTTAATGAATTTTTTTATATGTTCTAAATTGGGTTAGAATTATCTTTTTTTATACATAGTTGATAACATTTAAAACCTTCAATACCTTTATATGTATTGCTTACTGTATTAGTCAGGGTTCTCTAGAGGAACAGAATCAACAGGAGGTGTGATTATAAAAAGGGGATTTACTAGATTGGCTTCCATGACCAGAAGCTGGATAGTCCACAATGGCCATCTTCAGGCTAGAGAACTGGAAGAACCAGCAGCTGCACAGTCCAAGTGGTGGAAGCCCCCAAACAAGAAGAATCAACAGTGCTACCATAGTCTGAGAACAAGGCTTCTGGAAACTACTTGCAGAGTCCGCTTTGGAAGAGTGAAGAAGCTAAAGTTCGATATCCTCAGAGGATTGAAGCAGCAATCAGGAACCTATTCAGGAAGAGTCAAGCTTGCATCTGCATCTGCTTCCCTGTTCTTCCAACTTTTGTTCCATCCAAGCCACCCTCCTATTGGTCGGTGCTGCCCATGCTTAGGGAGGTCTCCACTTCAGTTCACTATCCCACATTCCAGTCTTTCCTAGACACGCCCTCATTGACATACTCAGAAACTTCTTCATCATCAGCATATCTTAATCCAATCAAGTTGACAATTCAAATTAACCATTACACTTAAATGTTTCATTTTTAGCGATGTGCTCCCTCCATTCTGAAGAAAAAGTGCTGTTCATGTTAGTAGATCAGAGTTCTCTCCTTAAGCTCTCTGGACATCTTAGCTTTAGGATACACTTAACTCAGTCATTTAAAATTCATGTATTTTTAAATTACACCATTATGTGCAATAATAATGCATCAATAAAAACAATATGGAAAATTTATTTTCTCATTCATCCATTCATTTGTCAGACTTAGTTTGGATAATAACTGTTTGGCATGGTGTAAGGTGATGTTGACATAAAAATATGAATTAGACATTATCATTAACTTTATTAAGATATATTGATGGTTTTGATGCATTTATTTACTCCACCACCCAATAAAAATAAATAAATTCAATTCAAATATTTAGTGAGCACTGGGTTGGTGGCAAAAGTAAAAATGAATAAAATATTCTCATGAAGGATGGATCTTCTCCTGTCTTGTTAGACTCTACATGAGATTTATAGTACTAAGACTACAATAGTAGTCCTGAATCCAAGACTCATTATGACATTATGATATGAGGATTAGAAATAAAACCTAGAATGTAGCAAAGAAGGATTTTATTCTTTCTATATGGTTATGGATCAGCTTCTCAAAAATGACATATCTGTGAAAATTATGTGCATTTTGCCAAAAATAAAAGGTGATGAAGGCCCAGTAGGTAATGGGAATAAGAGCAAAACATGTAAAACTGATATGTCTACAAATCTGCTTTGGGTTTGAGTAGATTTTTTTCAGTTCTTTTGTAAATTCCCATTTCTATTATAGATGCAGTCATTGTGGAGCTAACACTTTTTTTTTCAATCCCACAAAAGCCATATTTCCTAAAATGATACTTCTTATTTCACCCATTTTTCTGTGTTGTTCAGAAGCCTGGATACATGTTTTATTAGAATTGAGTAATTACTAATTGAGAATTAGTAATAAGTAGCAACCCTGTAATATTCCATGTAGTACAAAGTCTGGATTCAGGAAAAAGACTTACGTAAGTTCAACTCCTGGCTTCACAACTTAGAATTTATAACAAGTTGAACAAGATGCTTTCTCTCTCTTTTTGCAACATATAAAATGGAGATACAATAAAAATTTCTTGCATTTATTTCTGTCTTACCATGGTAAGGCATTGTGCTTAGTGATTTACATATGCCAAATCTTTCTGTCTTCTTAATAATTCTATGTTGTAGAAAACTATTATCATCTCCAATATACAGATGAGATCAATGAAATACACAAAGTTACTTCTTTTGAATAGCTGTGTGCCAAAAATGATGCAATATTCATTGCCTGAATTTTATATTGTTATAAAGAACCCCTATTAATTTAGCATGAATAAGACTTAAATTCATTCTTTTGTATGTAAACAGAATTAGAAGGCCTATTCTATCTTCCAGACACTTAAAGCTGAAAACACAACATTCATCATTGCTTGATACAACAAGACAAGGACTGGACAAAATGAGAGTCAGACAGGTTTTGACAAGGATGATGGAGAATCTTGTTTGCTGTGTTAAGGAGTAATGGAAATCTATTAAAGTGTTTTAAGTAAAGTAATAATACATTTTAATGTATATCTTGCAATATCTTTCAGACACTTACATGAATGGATAATGAATTGGGGTACCTAACCCATTAGAAAGAGATTCCAACACCTCATGCATAAGATCATACGGAAGATCAATAAAATTGGAGAGGAAAGGAAAGTTTCGAGAAATGAAGCATATCGGTGCTAGATATCTTCAGAATGTTTGATTATAAAATACTTAATTTGTTCAAGTTACATGCAGAAGCAGGTATTTCTAGTAAGATTCCAGAACCTAGAATTAGTTTAGTACATCTTTAATTCAGAAGGAGATAATTGGCTTCCCAATTAAAATTTACAGACCTCCCTTTTATATTCTCTTCCACAGTTTTCTTTTGTAGCCAGACCTCAGATCTTTTCAGGAACCAATCGTTTTTTGATTATACAATGGAGAGAAAATAAGGAGAAATCCCTATTACTTTGTGCATAATTTCCAGGCTTCAGACAAAGGCAAATTCCAGCTGAATTACAAAGTCTGGATATCCAGGTTGGAGAAAAAGAATCTGCGGGTCATCAATATATAAATATTCTTAAAAGCCATGAAATTGGAAAAGATGAGCATAAGATCTTAGACTCATGAATGTTTTGCAATTTGGGACAAAACAGAATCAACAACGGAGACAGAAAAAGGAATCCATAATGTATATAAAAATAAGTAGAAGCTAATATTCTAGGGACCAAGTGGAAAGTATTTAAAGGAAAATGGAGTAATCTCTTCCACAAATGCTGCTTAAAGGTTTAGTATGATGAAGGATGCAAATATACATGATGATGTGGAAATCATTGGTAACCTTGACAAATGAAGTTTCAGTGTCAAAATAAGAACTTGAGAAAATGGGAGAACTGCAGAAAATTTACCCAATTCTAAGAATAATTTCTTAATCAGTCTTTGTGCTGTTGTAACAGTATACCTGAGACTAGATGCTTTATAAAAGAATAGAGATATAATTCTTAGCGGGGAAGTTCTGGAAACAGGGAAGTACCGGTCCAAGATCAAGGGGCTGGCATCTACTGAGGGCTTTCTTACTGTGTGACACTGTGACTGAAGGTAGAAGGGCAACAGATTGAATGAGAGGTGAAGAGACTTGCTTATAATAAACCCACTGTTTCTATGTGAGACACATTTCTGTGATAATGACATAACCTATTCTGAAGGATACATGAGAAATCATACCTTAAAGATCCCACCTCTCATCACTTGCACTGAGGAACAAATTTTCAGTGAACTTGGGCAATATATTCTAATCATTCAAGGAAATTTTGCTAAAAATAAGATCAACTATAATATTAAGTGGGAACTGAAGGGAAAATTGCATCCACTTATTTTTGAATGTTATTTATTCTTTTAGATGCACATGACAATAGAGTGTATTTTGACATATTATTCATGCATGGAGTGTAACTTATTCGAATTAGGATTCCAGGCTTATGGTTGTGCATGATGTGGAAATTCACTGTGGTTTATTCATATGTGTACATAGGAAAGTTATATCCAATTCACTCTACTCTTTTTATCAAATATACTCCAAAGTTGAAAGACAATATTCTCATATAGGTACTATCTAGGTTTAACAACTGTTAACATTTTGCCATAATGGTTCTTATACTATAATTTCTGCTACATTTACAGTTACATGGTAGACATTCTATATTTTACCCCAAAATATTTTAGTATGCATTTCTAAACATGAGGTCATTTTCCTACATAATCATTAAACCGTTAACATTCCTCAAATCATTTATGATTCAGTTCATATTGAAATTTCAAAGAACTCTAAAATGTCTTCTATAACTCTTTTCAATTTAAAATGCAAATCAGGATTTAGCTATATATTTGTTTGCTATGATTATTTTAATTTTTTTCTAAGATATGATCTTTCAAAGACATTGGACAAGTTTCCATGTAGACTATTTCACATTCTGTACTTTTCTAATTATTTCCTTGAGACATTAAACTTTTCAGTTACACAAACCCTACTAACACTCTACCTCCACCTCTTGTTTTTATGTAATCAGCAAATCTGTTCTAAAGACTTAACTAGATTTTGGTTAAACATTTAAAAAAAGTTTTTGTCGTTTTTTACTATTTTACTTCATTTTATATATCATTTTATGCCTCATTAGGTATTATATAATAATACAAATGAATATAGAGATGTGAGCATATACACAAGTAAGTAGAAAGATGTGAAGTAGGAAGTAGTATCATGAGCTGACAAACAAGGATAGAAGATACATTGCACTTTTGTGAAAGGAAATGAGATGTGAAATAATTATAAAAAAGTGAACAGCCAATGGATAAGGAAATATTAAAAGTACCAAGATATAGGACAGAAGTTACACTTTGAAAGAGTAACAATGAGCCAGCACTTAAACCATATTAAGAACTGAGTAACACAGCCATATCAAAGTTTATAGCAGCTCAATTCACAATAGCTAGACTGTGGAACCAACCTAGATGCCTTTCAAGAGATGAATGGATAAAGAAGCTGTATATATATATATATTTATCTGTGGTATATATATATATATGTTT
>JAJEJO010051837.1:0-32333 GCA_020662805.1 Glaucomys volans
TTTTTCATTTCATCCTGGATTTCTTCTACTACCATTCATCATTCAATAGTATATTATTTAGTCTCCATGTGTTAGAGTAGCTTTGATTTTTTATTTTATACTTGATTTCCAATCTCAATTCATTATGATCTGATAGAATGCAGGGTATTATCTCCATTTTTTTGGTATTTACTCATTGATGGATTAAATATTCTATATGTGTCTGTTAAGTCTAAATTTTTGATTGTATTATTTAGTTCTATAGTTTATTTAATTTTTGTTTAGAAGATCTGTCCAGTACTGAGAAAGATGTGCTAAAGTCACCCAGTATTATTGTGTTGAGGTCTATTTGATTCTTGAAATTGAGAACAGTTTGACATATATAGATGCTCCATTGTTTGGGGCAAAATTATTAACAATGGCTATGTCTTTTTGATGTATAATTCCATTCAATAGAATAAAATCAGCTTCTTTGTCTCCTCTGATTAACTTTGGCTTGAATATTACTTTATCTGATATGAGGATGGAAACCCCTCCTTGTTTACACAACCCATATGAGTGACATTTATTTCCATCCTTTTACTTTCAGTCTGTGGATGTCTTTGCCTGTAAGGTGAGCCTCTTGGAGACAGCATATTGTTGGGTCTTGTTTACTAATCCAATCTGCAAATCTATGTTTTTTGATTGATGAGTTTAGGCCATCAACATTCCAGGTTATTATTGAGATATGACTTGTTTGCCCTATAATTTTGGTTTATTTCTGTCTTTATTTTGATTTAGTTTCTCCTTTGACTATTCCTTTAGTGTAGTTGCTCCCGTTGCTGGTTTTCACTTTCTTTATTCACTTCATACTCATGGAATATTTTGTTTAGAATGTTCTATAGTGCAGGCTTTCTCATTGTGAATTTTTTTAACTTTTTTTTATCATCCAAAGGATTTATCTCATCTTCAAATCTGAAACAATTTTGCTGGATATGAAATTCTTGGCTGGAATCCATTTACTTTCAGACCTTGAAATATTTTGTTCCATGACCTCTGAGCTTTGAGAGTCTACGCTGAGAAATCATTTGATATCTGAAGTGGTTTCCCCCTATACATAATTTGTTTTCTTCTCTTATAATAGCCTTTAACATTTTATCCTTGTACTATATTTTAGTCATTTTCATTGAAATGTGTCTTGGTGTGGGTGGTTGTAATTTTGAAAATTTAGGGTCATGTAAGCCTCCTTTATTTGATTTTCCATTTTGTTCTTTAGGTTTGGGAAAATTTCTGACATTATTTCATTTAAAAGATTGTGCATTCCTTTGGTTTGTATCACTGCTCCTTCTTCTGTCCTGATAACCCTTAAATTTGATCATTTCATATTATTGCATAACTCTTGGATGTTCTATTCATGGATTCTTACTATCTTCTCCGCATGGCCACTTTCTTTTCAATATTAAATATTTTGTTTTCATTTCCTCAGTTTCTCTCTTCCAAATGATCCTGTAGTTATGCTATATATATACAGCATAACTACAAAACTCCATGCATTTATAACAATCTCCAACAAACTGATGCACAAAAAAAAAACCCTGCTCCAAATATGGTGGAGAGAGATGCAGAGAAGAAAAAAATAAAAATAAAATAAATCTCAGTGGAAAACTGAACAACTGTTTCTGCCAGTATCCAAAAGTTTCTCAGCCCTGTCTCTGATTTTCCCACAAGACTGGCCCAGATAGGCCCTGGCAGACCCAGTCACTATCCCACCAGTCTGAGTCTCAGATGTCCTGGATTCAGCCAAGTTGCAGTCCCAAGGTCTCAATGCTACTGGAATTTGGAGAGAACACCAGGGATGAGTAACCCTGAGAGACAGTAACTAGATGGTGGCAAACGACACTCCCAGGAAGAAGACCCCAGGAAAATCCAAACCCGCAGGTACCCCAACAATGAACCTCCAAGTCCTTGGTTAGTATCCCCACACAAGGCAACTGTACCCCAAGATGGCAGTGGCAGGGAACCTGCTAGCACCCCAAATCTCAGGCTCTGGTCAGTGTGCCAAAATGGATGCGGCTGTGTGCAACCAAACCTGGAGTTTCCCTGAAAGAGGACCTCTGGGCATTGGTGGAAGCTGTGGTGGCGGGGGTCAGTAGAGGCAGGCAGGGAGTCTACAGCTGCTGCAGTCACAGTAGCCTTGCAGCAGATAGGAGGACAGCCTCAGGAGTGTCAGGGGTAGCAGCTGTGACTGCAGCTGCAGTGGCACGCAGATAGATGGCTGCCTAGAGGTGACCTCTAGAGAGTGGCAGCTGCTTTGACAGCAGTTGTGTCATAGGTAGCAACAGTGGCAGTGACAGCAATTTAGATGGCAGCTGCTCCCAGAGAAAAGAGCGCAGGGCATCTGAGGGAGCGTCTACAGCAGCAGTCGTCTGCAACAGCATTGATATCAGCAGAGAGAGACCTCTGGGCACCTGCAGCATCAGTGTCAGGGGCAGCCGTGCACTGACAGCAAACTTCCCAGCGATGGCCACGATGGCCACAGGCCCAGGACAGCAGTACTTGGAGAAATGACCTCCAGGCTTCTGCAGAGATGTGGGAAGCAGCAGCACCAGAGAAAACACTCCAGGTGTCTCTGGGAGAGGCCTCAGGGGCACGTGTGTCCTGCCCCAACAGAAGCAATTTGGTAACTTCTTCAAAACACTTTAGGAATATTATATAATTCAACAAAATTCGAATTCATTAAAGTCAGACTATTTCAAAAACTTTGTGAAATGTAAGAACATATTTTTTAAATATAGTTTGTATTGTTTTTAAACTATTATTAATATACACATATTTCCTCTCTTGGAAAATTTTTCTTTAAAATTCTGTTGATATAGTTTTACTCAGTGCACTGAGACCGCAGATTCACTGCCACTCTCTGTAGTAATTAGAGAAAAGTCTAAAGCTGATGTGTTTCACAACATGCGGTCATGATTGAGGACAATAAGACTGGACTTGTTCCGGGTTTACTTGTTCCGGAAGGAAGGACATGGCTGTATTTTCTTGATCTTTTAGATGTAACTTCTTTAGTGTTTATTATATATATCATATATATATGATATATATAATATATATAAATATATGTATAATATATATTATATAACATATACATATATAATATATACATATATAACATATAATACATATATAATATATATATAATGCATATATTATATATATATAATATATATATATATAAAGGATAGCATGCTTTGTAAATAGCAAGTAATTTACAAAGGGAAGTTAAAAGCAAAAACGAAACACCCTCTTGGATTGAGAAAAGGTTGTCTCTCTAATGGTCACATCAAATATTTCATTTTAGGAAAACATTTTGGTGGCTACATTCTTCTAAACTCTTTTACTAAACTCTTCAATAATTTCAATTATCATCTTTTCAAAACTCAGAAATAAGATTACATACATGTTTTTGCCTTTAGGTGATTGAAGGCAATAGATCCATATATCCCATGTTTATTTGAGCACAAATAAACACAACTGACATTTGAAACTGAAAAAAAAATTTTATCTTCAAGTAAGCTCTTTGCTGTTCAAAGATAAAGGGTGTTCATTATTCTGAATTTCTTTTTACAACTCTAATTTTTTCATGGAATGAAATATACTCTGTTTTCCTGTGAAGGGTGAGAATAGTTAGAAAATCACACAGTGCAACTTCTTTCCTCTTTTCCCTCAAGAGGTGCTGTGCGTGTTCTCCACTGAGAATATATGAGAAGAAAACGCTCAGCATATGTTTTTCCAGATTGCTTTAGCTTTTGTTTGGTTTTCTTATTTTTTTAAAAATGAAGCTTTTTCTTTGTTTCTCCCCCAACATAGGAGAATTGGTTTTCAGTTGCAGGCATCCATTTCAATAAAGAGCCCTGATTGAGAAGGGGTAATTTAAATTCTTATGACTTCTTGTCTGTTCTTCTTATTGTTGTTTTATGTAAGAGCGAAGAGTTGTTAGAAATGACATTTCTATTTCTGCACTTTTTTAAAAATTATAACTGGAATGTTAGTAAAAGGATAAGAGGAAGGGTTTATTTTATGCTTTTGCACCCAAAGAAAACAAAGGATTATGTTATACATAAACAAGTAAGAGGTAGAAAATTGCACAACACTCTACATGTATATTTTTACGTGAGTCTAATTTTGTTTAGATTGAAGGCTAAATTTTAAAAAACTCAAGAAAAAAATACATACATAAAATAACATCCACTAGTTGTGGAAAATCATTTTTGACCCTGTATTATTTGCAAAAATCAATGTGTATGTGTCCAATTAACAGTATTTAAACAAGAAAATGAGTAAGCTTTTTTAAACAATAATTTGTATTTTTTAACTTACAACTAGCAACATTTTGAAGAGGGTAAAACTGCAATTTTCTTTGAGGATTGCTTTATAAAACCCAGTAATACGTGTGCCACCTTTAAAAAGTTTATGATTGAAAAAATATTAAGGATGTTTTCATAGCTTTCATAAAAATTGTTTTATAAAACAGTGACCATAAGATGAGATAAATACCATAAAGAAAGAGAGGCAAATAGTACTTTTTATAAACAGAGCCAACAATATCATAACCTTTATGGGATGCTGCAAATCATCTGAAGTTTAGCTCTCAGAGACAATAATCATTTCAATTTTTCAGTTCAGTAAAGAAGTTGTGCTGTAGTTTTAAAACAGGCTCCCACTTGTACACTTGTCAACTTCAGCCAATATTTCCAAGGACAGAGTTAGTACTTTCATCCAAAAGAAGAAAATAAAGGTAAAAGTTTCATGAAGGTGACATAATATTCAATTATGAACATTACCTGATTATTTTCTAGATTTGACATAGAAAAATATAATGACTTTCAGAGAAAATTTTTCTTAATTATTAGCATTGTATAGTTTGCAACTTACACAATTGTATTTAAACATTTACTTATTTTTTTTGGTCACCACAATTACATACGATATTTGTCCCTACAATTAAATACTGATTACTAGGATTATAGAATTCAGATTATTTCTTGCATAATCAAAACATTATGACAAATGAATTCGCTGTGAGCTCCTAATGGTATGGTGCAGTGAAAGAATGTGAAATTTTTTGTGGATATTGGGTGAAAGATTATCACAATCGCTATTCCTAAAAAATCTAAGCCACTCTGCCTCAAATTTAGGGTCGACACTGAGAACTTATTTAAACTATAGGGAAAGTTTTAGAGTAGATTTATGTTTTGCTTTGGAAGGCACAGAAGGAAACAGACAATGCTTTGGTCATTGCAAAAAGTCTACTGTAATAGGTGAACTATCGCCAGTAAAATTTCCCTTGATGTTCTCTATTTCTTGATTTAAAATAAAAATATTTATACTAATAAATATTCTATGTCTACTAGGATCGATTTTTCATATACATTCTAACAATTCTAATATGCTAATTTCTTGTCTTGCTCTATTTTTAACATTCCCTTTGGTTCAAGGTATTGCTTCAAGGTATATTGTGCAGTCTGTTTTGCTGTTTTTAAAAAAAATTATAGAATGAACTTGAATTTTATTAATCTTTATCCAGAAAATATAACATGGGAAAAAATGCTCAGAAATGTTTTATAGAATTTCATACATATTGTGTTATATCATCATTCTGTTTTACAGTTTCCTTGAAATGCTTTGCTTTGTCTTTATAAGTTACAGAGTATCCACAAAATGGAAATTCATGTTCTGGAGTCTTCAAACAGCTCTTTGCTTAGTTTGCTGTGTAATATTGAATGAACTACATTAATTTTAAAAACCATTTCTTCTATATATTAAATGGTAATAACTTCAGTACCTACTTTAGGATACTCTTCTGAGAATTAAACAAATTGTATTTATCATCAATTAATTATTTATAAGAACATTAAAATTCTTGTTGTTTTACTTTTATCAAATTGTTATTATAATAACTTTATCCTTCTGGGTGTGTTGAAGACTTTTGGAGTTGCTAAGTTCTATGAGAAATGCAGCAATGTGTCTCTCTGCTCTGATTTCTCAGTACTGCTACTCATGCTCATATCATTTTGATACCTATACTGATATTATACTATTTCTTTCACTTTCAATTACCTAACGGAAATTTGACATAGTATAGGATCTATAAGTGCATATACATATATACACACATAAGTACTTAAGTAAGTACATAAAAGTGCTTTCTCTACATCTATTGAGAGGTTCATGAGGATCTATTGATATGATGAATTATGTTTTTTGATTTCCATATATTGAATCCACCTGGAATTCTTGGTATGAACCCCACTTTATCATGGTACAGCATCTTTTTAATATGTTTTTGTAAGTGATGTGCAGAATTTTATTGAGAATTTTTGCATCTGTGTTCACCAGGAATATTGATCTGAAGTTTTCTTTCATTGATGTGTCTTTGCTTTATTTGGGTATCAGAGTGATACTCCCTTCATAGAATGAATTTTCTATTTCATCATATAATTTGAGAAGTAGAGGTGCTAATTCTTCTTTGAAGGTCTTGTAAAACTTGACTGAGAATTCATCTGGCCCTGGGCTTTTCTTAGTTGTTAAGCTTTTGATGGTGTCTTCTATTTCATTGCTTGAGATTGATGTGTTCAAATTGTGTATGTCCTCCTGCTTCAGAAAGCCATATGTCTCTAGAAATTTGTTGATGCTTTCAAGGTTTTCTATTTTATTGGAGTATAAATTTTCAAAATAGTTTTAATTATCTTCTGTATTTCAGCAGTGTCCATCATGACATCTTCTTTATCATAAATTTTAGTAATTTGAATTTCTCTCTCTTTCCCATAATTGTCATAGTTAAGGGTTTATCAATTTTACTTATTTTTCCAAAGAGCCAAGTTTTTATTTTGTGGATACTTTGAATTGTTTCTTTTGCTACAATTCCATTGATTTCGGCTCTAATTTTAATTATTTTCTTTCTTCTACTACTTTTGCTGTTGATTTGTTTTTATTTTCCTATGGCTTTGAGATGAAACATTAGATCTTTCATTCATTGACTTTCTATTCTTTTAATGAAAGAACTCAACACTGTGAACTTTCCTCTTAGCACTGTCTTCATGGTGTCTCAGGGATTTTGATATGCTGTATCATTGTTTCATTCACCTGTATATATTTTGTTTGCTCCTTGATTTTGTCCATTATCATTACTCTGTAGCATTTTATTTAGTCTCCCAGTGTTAGAGTAGCTTCTGTTTTTAATTTTATCATTGTTTTCTAACTTCATCCCATTATGATCTGATAGGATGCAGGGTATTTTCTCTGTTTTTTTGTATTTGATATGAATTCTTTATGGAAGAAGAAGTAGTCTGTTTTAGAGAAGGATCCATGGGCTGCTGAGGAGAAAGTGCACTCTCTCATTGATGGATGAAATATTATATATATGTCTGTTAAGCTAATTTACTACTTGTATTATTCAGTTCTATGGTTTCTTTGTTAAGTTTTTGTTTGGAAGATCTATTCAGTAGTGAAAGAGGTGTGTTAAAGTCCCCCAGTATTATTGTGTTGAGGTCTATTTGATTCTTGAAGTTGAGAAGGGTTTGTTTGATGTACATAGAAGCTCAATTGTTTGGGGCAAAAATACTTATGATTGTTATGTTTTGTTGATGTATAATTCCCTAAAGTAGTATGAAATGTCCTTCTTTGTCTTTTCTGATTAACTTTGGCTTGAAGTCCACTTTATCAGTTATGATGATAGAAACCCCTACTTGTTTCTATAATCCATGTGAGTGTTATATTTTTCTCCATCCTTTATCCTATCTGTGGATGTCTTTTCTTAGGAGATGAGTCTCTTGAAGACTTGTTGCGTCTTGCTTTTGAATCCAATCTGCCAGTCTATGTCTTTTTATTGACAAGTTTAGGCCATTAATGCTCAAGGTTATTATTGAGGTATGATTTGTATTCCTGGTCTTTTCTTGTTTATTTTTAGTTTTTAATTTGAATTGCTTTCTCCTCTGATTGTTCCTTTAGTGTAGTTCTTCCCTCTGCTGGTTTTCAATATTTTTTTAAAAAAATTCATCTTTCTGGAATATTTTGTTGAGAATATTCTAAAGTGCATGCTTTCTGGTTGTGAATTCTTTTAATTTTTGTTTATCATGGAAGACTTTTATTTTATCTTCAGACCTGTAGCTTATTTTTGCTGGATACAGAATCTTGGTTGACGTCCATATTCCTTCAGAGCTCTGTATATGTTATTCTAGAAACTCATAGCTTTGGGGGTCTGGGTTGAGAAATCAGCTGAGATCCATGTTGATTTTCCCCAATATGTAATCTGATATTTGTCTCTCACAGTCTTTAAAATTCTAACCTTATTCTGTATGCTAGTCATTTTCATTATGATATGCCTTGGTGTGGGTCTTTGTAATTTTGTGTATTAGGGGTCCTGTAAGTCTCTTTTATTTGATTTTCCCTTTAGTTCTTTTTGTTTAGGAAATTTTCTTTCTTTTAAGTTTTTTTGTTGTTGTTTTTGTGCTTGTGATGAACAGTATGCCTTTATTTTGTTTATTTTTACGTGGCTACAATCAAACTCCGTGCCTCACACATGCTAGGCAAGGACTCTGCCTCTGTACCACAACTCCAGCTATATTTGGGGAATTTTCTGAAATTAATTGAAATTTCTTTGGTTTATATGTCACACCTTCATCTATCCTGATAAACCTTAAATTTGGTCGTTTCATATTATTCTATAATTCTTGGAAATTCTATTCATGATTTCTTAACATAGTTTTCCATGGTCTACTCTATTTTCAAGATTATATACTTTGCCTTCATTGCCTGCGGTTCTGTCTTCCAAGAGGTCTAGTCTGTTGGTGATGCTTTCTATTTAATTTTTAATTTGGTTTATGGTATGTTCATTTCAAGGATTTCTGCCTTTTTTTTCATAATCTCTATGTCTTCAATGAAGTGATCTTTTGCTGCCTCTATTTGCTCTCTTACATCATCCTTTACTTTGCAGATCAGTTTAACTATGTACATTCAAAACTCCTCTAACATTTGTTTCATTGTGACATTTATGGATTTTGATATTGGAAAGTTTAGGTTTGCTTGGAGTGATTTTATTTTCTCTTGCATTTTCATGTTTTTTATGTGTCTACCCATCTAACAGTATGGATCTGAGACATCAGAATTTCTACCCTATGGACTTACATGGTCCCTGATCATTTCCTTTAAATCACTTGCAAAGATGCTGCTTGTCTGCTTTCTTATTTTCATGCCAAGCAGCAGCCAGGAACACAACCTCCTCTACTCCACCGTCTTGAATCTCCTTGAACAACTTTATTTTTTGGTACTGGGCATTGAACTCAGGAGCATTCAAGCACTGAGCCACTTCTGCAGCCTTATTTTGTATTTTATTCAGAGACAGGGTGTCATTGAGTTGCTTAGGATCTTGCTTTTGCTGCAGCTAGAGATAAGCTTGACTCAGCCTTCCAAGCCACTGGGGTTACACTACCACACCTGGCTCCTTGAACAACTTCATATCCATAAATTTGATGACTTAGAAGAAATGGAAAAAAATTCCAGACATACATTCCACTATTTTAATCCAGAATTTGTAGATCATTAGACAGGGTTATAATCAAATGGTGACTAGGTTTATAACTCATGTACACAGGAGAATAGATTGAGTCAAAAAATAAACTGAGTTTTAAACTGAAAATGTGAACAGAAGAGAATATAAAGAATGGAAGAAGAGAGCAAAAGGCTAAGCAGTCTATTAATGTGGCATCACAAAGCTAATCAGGTTTATTGAAATTAATGATATGGGCCTTTATATAGTTCTATTTTTTCTTTTTATCCCCTTAAATTTTAATGGAAAAAATTGGTAAAAATAAGAAAATTAGAGGGAGAATGTTTATATACAGATTTCAAAGTACAGAAATGATCTCAACTTGTATATGAAACACTCAAAGGAAAGTATTTCCTTTACAAGTTACCTTTGCTATTGGGGCATAGCAAATAACTGTCAAGAACAAAAAAAAATCATAGCATAATACTTTAAAATTTAGCAATTCCCTATGGATTTTTCAAATGAATTTCTTAGTTAAAATATGGTAAATTATATTTATATTACATGAACAAAACCTGAAAAGAAAATATAAAAAATTATAGTTATTCAAATTGTCATCTGTTAATCACATAAACAGATTACCTGTACTCCCCAAATTCAGTATATTACTTATTTTAATATATAGAAAAATTATTTTAAGGAAAATAGGTTATACTGTATACATTCATGTAAATACATCATTACATTCCATTTAGGTGGTTTAAACAATGAAAATGCATATAGATTTGGAAAGAAAATTGATTCAATGTCCTCTTAACATAGTCATCTACACCATAGAATAAAATTATCATATTTAATGTTCTTTTGTCATTCACATAGAGTAAAAGAATGAATGAGAAATGTCCACAAAAGAGGGAAACAGAACATAAATATGAATTATACTGTTGCTCATATCTTGGAGTTCCAAATAATTTAAAATGTATTTGAATGAAGACTGGTCTTCTAGATATTCTATTTATTAACATACTTGTGGGTCTTGCAACTCATCCTTTTTCAAGACTCAGTATGAGCTGTAAATGCAGTATCCCAGGAAACGAACTGCCTTAGGATCCAACTGAACACTGACATCAAACCTAATTGGATCCTTTCATCTCTAACTTAAGAAAGTGGTCAAATTTTCTGTCTAAGCCTTCAGCAAAATTGACCTGTCTTTATGTATTTTTAATAGGAAAGTGACTTTGCACAAAATACTATGAAAATTCTATACTCCAACTTTGTATGTACCTAAAGAAAAACATGCAATTTGTAATTAAGTGAACTCTACACAACTGTCATCACATTTTACTACGTTAGGAGTTCTTATTTTTCAAGTAAATTATTTAAATTTAAATCACTTTAATTGTATATTGCTTTTAATTTTGTCTTTTTCTGGTCAGAAGGGAGAGGCATTTCTTTTCTGGGAGTCCTGAAAGTTAGTATGAGGAAAAATGCAGATGGCTAGTTACGAGGGAGAAAAATCAGGAAGTATATAGGAATTATAGTAAAGGAAGGTTTTGTATTCTGTTCTTTAACAGAATCAGTCCCTGCTATGTTGTCTTTATTAAATGTGTCATTATGGTAGCCTTCATTTAGTGAAGTTTTGTGGACTTTAGGAACACCAGCAAGGGTCATCCTCATGGCTAAAATAACAAGCAAAAGCACAATGGTCCCAAAAATACAAGGCAAGAAACACATCCAACCACCACAGAATGTGTAAATTCAGAGCACAAGATGACCCCTAGAATGTGAACTCAGAGGAAACCTCATGGAGTGGAGACATGTGCTCAGGCTTTGCACGGTACCTGGGATAGGAGCTGCCACCAGTTAAATGGAGGATCAAAGTAAACTCAGACATCAGGTCAATTGAAATGAACCAGATTGAACACAAAAAGGGGCACATAATGTAGTTTTATATTTATAAAAAAATGAATAGAAAGAGAAGGGCACGGTGGTGGTGCACACTTTAGTCCCAGGGGCTGGAAGGCTGAAGCAGGAGGACCTCGAATTCAAAGCCAGTCTCAGCAAAAGTGAGGCCCTAAGCAACCAAGTAAGATCCTGTCTCTAAATAAAATACAAGATAGAGCTGGGAAGTGGCTCAGTGGTCGAGTGTCCCTGAATTCAATCCCCAGTAACCCCATTCCCCTCAACAAGAAAAGAAATTAAAAAAGAAAGAAACTGGTAGGAAAAGAGCAAAACAATCAAGGAAAAGATGAGGGAGGAAGAGTTATTATTTAAATAGTATGAAAAGATGATGAGAAATATTTAAAAATATGAAGCAGTGATATAATATTGTAAATATATTTAATTTTATCTCATTGTAAATTTTTAAATGGTTGAATGGAGAATACCATGAGCAATATCAAGACTATATGAGAGGAAAGGACAAATTTTGTTCAACAAAAGGTGGTAAGATAGAAACAAGAAGAGAGATGGAGAGAAAAACAATAGATAAGTGAGAGAAAATGAACTCAGTATAAAGAGCATTTGAACAAATTTTGTAAAACAAACATAAGTCAGGAAATGTGAAGATTGATATTTGAATTATTATTACTAATTTTTATGTATTATGGTGCCCATTTTGCAAATGTTTTGATGATTCAGAGACATAATGAAATATCTACAGAGAGATTGAAGTGATGTGAAATTTGCTGAAAAATGATCTAAGGTTGACTGGGTAGGGTACAGATGATGCAAGACTGGACATTCCCTGAATTACTATATCTGGGTGAGGACATACTACACTCTCATTCATATGTATTTGAAAATTGCCATAACACAATAGCAAAAGAAAAATTGCATTAAAAAATCAATTAGAAAAAGTTTGTGGTATCACTGATATTCAATAGGTAGAAATATGGGTAAGAAAAATATCTCGGAATGTAAGCACTATGGTACATGGAAGATAGCATAATTAATCACAGCAACTGCAAGTCAATATTTGATCACACAAAAATACAAAGTGAGTATAAATGAAATTGAATATGCTCTACTTCTAATTTATAGTACCTTATATTTTTCTGAGACATTTCTATTGTTTTCAATTTTTTTGTGTATGAATAAACCCACTAAAACCATATTTAGGGATTTTTATGTGATGATATATTTCTCTAGGGTAAAGGATTAAAAGCAAAATTGTAGCGTCATCCTAGGTGAAAGGTTTGTGTATCTTTTTCATGAATTTGCAAAATATTGTCCAAAAGGACTTTTCTTTACCATTTTGCTGTTTAATCAGCAAGGTTTGAAATTTTAGTCACCCTACCTCCCTTGCCAGCATTTGCTATCATTGACTATTAATTTACTCTTGTATTAAATTATTGCCATTTTAATAGGAAAAGAGTAATCTTTTGTAATTTTTTATTTTAGTTCCCAAATACCTAATGATCCTGAGTATCATTCTGTTTGTTTCTTTTCATTCACCTTTTTTTTGAATTATTGTTTTAAAGTTTTGTTCATTTTCCAGTTTGATATTATTTAATCTGTTTTGCATTTTAAATATTTGCATATCCTGGGAAGACTATTTCATCTGATTTGGGTTTTTGAAATATATTCTCCTAGTCTGTTTTTATTGTTTTATTTTGTTTTTTAATTTGCACTGCTTTTCTGTTTGTTTGTTTGTTTCTATTCATGCTGGAGATTGAACCCAGGACCCTGTACATGGTAGGCAAGAACTCTATCAGGGAACCACTTTCTCTGTCCTATACTATTTTTAAAAACTAAAAAGTTTACAAATTGATGAAATACATACAAATTTTTAATTTCTAAAAATTATTTATTTATTGGATATTGTACTCTGGCATGCTAAACCACTGAGCCACATTTTCAGTCTTTTTTAATTTTTAATTTGGGTCTTATTCTAAGTTGTTCAGGTCCTCACTAAGTTGCTGAGACTGGCCTTGAACTTGTGATCCTCCCCCCTCAGCCTCCCAAATTGCTGGTATCGTAGGCATGCACCACCACCATACCCTACTACAAATTTTTCTTTAAAGGACTTTAATTTTTGTTTGAGAGCTAAAAAAATCTGTGTTTAAATTAGATTCATAATCAATTTTTTTCTTTGTCTTTGCTAGAACAGTAATGCAACGTAAATTATATTCATGCCTCTCAGACATTTTAAGTAACACATTATAGAGTGGTAATTATTGTTTAGATTTTCTTTACACGTTGATTCTGTTTGTTTTAGCACGATTTCTTAGAAAAACATTTCCTCATTTTGCTCACTTTTTGCTTTTGTCTCAATTTTTATCTTAAAATAAGTATCAGTTGTCTCATGGCACTATTTTTTCACTCTATCCTGTGCCACTGATCTGTGATTCTATCATTAGGATGAGTATACATTTTCTTTTTTGTTGTTCTAAGTTAAGGCACTAAACCATATAATATGAATTATTCTACTCCATTATTTTTCACACTTAACTCTTTTTGTCTGAATTACTTTACTCTTCTTTATCAATACTAGAATCAGGTTTGTAATAGAAAGAAAGAAAAAAAGAGAGAGGAAGGAAAGAAGTCAGGCAGGCAGGTGCAAGTTCTGATTGTTATTTATTTAATCTCTAGAGAAATTTGAGTATACTTGACATTTTAGCAATTTTACTAATATTATTTTAGCTATTGTAAATAATGTTGGTTTTTATCTTTCAATTTCCAGTTTCTTTTTTTTTTTAATTTTTAGTTTTGATTAGTTGTACATTACAATAGAATCACATTGATACATTATATATAATGGAGTATATTTTCTCATTATTATATGTGATGTCGAATCCCACTGGTCATATAGTTATATATGTACATGGGGTAATGTTCTCTCTTTGTCTAGTATTTCATTGATCTTATACAATGGGACTTGTAAATTCTGTTGTCAAAGAACATATAGTAAATATTTTGGAATTTTCAGTCCACATAGTGTTTTTTTGCAATTATTCATCATGATCTCTGTTTGCCATTGTGAAAAGAAAATATCAATGTATGATTAAGTGACCACCAATATGTTCTTGAAGCTTCATTTATGGAGAAAGAAATGTAACTTTGATACAATTTTCATGTGTCCAAAATAAAATTCTTTCAGTTTTGTGTTCAACCTTAAAAAATTAGAACCATTTTTTGTTCATAGGTCATACAAAAAGAGGAGAAGGGATGACACACTTTTCATACATTGATTATGTCACCCTAAACTTGTGAGGGTCATTTTTAGGTTCCAGGATCATTTCTTTTTGAGATACTTTTGGATTTTCTACATAAACTATCATGTCTTTTGCAAATAGTGTTTTTCCTTCTTTCTGACATGTTTCCCTTATTTTTTCTTATTCTTCAGTGTAATGGCTAAGATCTCTAGCATGATGTTAAGGGAATGAAATAGCAGTGAACCTTACTGATATACGCACTTTCATGAGAGTAGTCTTGAACCAGGATCTATGATGTTAACTGTAGGATTTTTTTAGAGATAAATTTAAATGCACTTTGCTTTTATTCTTATTGATTATAAATATATTTTCCCTTTGTGAGTTCTCTGATTCCTTATGTTATTAAAGTTGAGATTTTTTTTTTAATATTTAAATGTGTGGGTATTTCAAGATAGCGTAATTTTTTAAAGTTTCCGTTTACTTCTACTAGAGGCAGAGAACATTGTTTAATTATTTCATTTTTTTAAATGAAATTAAGGTCGTTTGTTGTCCAGAATATTGTCTACCATGCTCAATATTCCATGTGTACTTTAAAAAAATATATTCTGCTTGTTGTTTTGTAGAGCATTACATAAATCTAACCAGCTTTTGCTCTTCAGTAGTGTTATTTAGATCTTATAAATATTCTTGATGTTCTATATATTTATTCTATTAATTACATATGTAATATTAAAGATTTGAATTATAATAACATTAAAATTCTGTTAGATATAGAGCTTATATTAGAATATTATATATTCTTGAAGAACTAACTTTTTCATTCATGATATGCGTATTACTGTGTCATATTCTAATATGTAATGATATTAATGTAGTTACCACAGTTTTTTGTAAGTTTATTTTTTAATTATATCCATGTCACATATTTTCTCTGCTTCATGTTAACTTATCTTTATCTTTATCTTTAACTGAGTTTACTTTGACAGAAAAAAACTGTTGCATTGTTACTCAGTGTGGTAATCTGTTTTTCAGTTGGGATGTCTGAATTATTTATATTTAATATAATTATTTTGTCATTTTATTTAAATCTAATATTTTGTTACATTTTTTTCTTTTTTCCTTTCTATTATGCTTGTGCCTTTTGTCTATATTAAAACTTTTTAGGTAATATTATTTCAATTGCTTTTTATTTTTAGTGACCATCCTGGAATATGAAATCTACTACCTTAACTGATTACTATCCACATTTAAATAGTATTATACTACATTACACACATTTTATAAGCAGTTAAATATACTTTAAAATCATTTATTTTATTATTATTTTTATTTTTACAGACTTCATTTTGACTCATTGTATATACAGATGGGGTACAAATTTTCATTTCTGTGGTTGTGCATGAGGTACATTCATATCATTCTTGTTAATCATACTTGTAAATAGGGTAATGATGTCTGTCTCATTCCAACATTTTTTATGCTCCCACCTCCTCCCCCTCTTATTTCTCTCTTCATAATCTAATGATCCTCCATTCCTCTCTCACCCTCCCCGCAACCAGATTCTAGATCATCATTCCCTTCTCAGGGAAAACAATTGGCCCCTGTTTCTTGGGGACTGGCTTATTTCACTTAGCATAATAATCTCCAATTCCATCCATTTATCTACAAATGCCATAACATTATTATTCTTTATGGCTGAGTAGTATTCCATTGTGTATATATACCATATCTTCTTTATCCATTCATCTGTCGAAGGACATCTAGGTTCATTCCACAGTCTAGTTATTGTGAATTGATCTGCTATAAATATTGATATGGCTGTATTACTGTTGTGTGCTAATTTTAAGTCCTCTGGGTGTAAACCAAGGAGTGGGATAACTGGGTCAAAAGGTGGGTCCATTCCAAGATTTCTGAGGAATCTCCACACTGTTTTCCAGAGTGGCTGTACCTATTTGCAACTCCACCAGCAATGTAGAAGTGTGCCTTTTTCCCCACAGTCATGCCAACATCTATTATTGTTTGTGTTTTCGATGAAAGCCATTCTAATTGGAGTAAGATGAAATCTTAGAGTTGCTTTAATTTGCATTTCTCTAATTATTAGAGATGTTGAACACTTTTTCATATATTTATTGATCACCTGTTCATCTTCTTCTATAAAGTGTCTGTCCAAATCCTTGGCCCATTTATTGATTGGGTTCTTTGTATTTTTGGTGTAAAGTTTTGTTAAGTTCTTTATAAATTTTGGAGATTAGTGCTCTATCTGAAGTGCATGTGGTAAAGATTTTCTCGTACTCTGTAGGCTCTCTTTTCACATTATTGATTGTATCTTTTACTGAGAAAAAGCTTTTTAGTTTGAGTCCATCCCATTTATTGATTCTTGCTTTGATTTCTTGTGCTTTGGAAGTCTTATTAAGGAAGTCTGATCCTAAGCCAACATGCTGAAGATTCAGGCCTACTTTTTCTTCTATTTGGTGCAGAGTCTCTGGTGTAATTCCTAAGTCCTGGATCCATTTTGAGTTGAGTTTTGTGCAGGGTCAGAGATATACATTTAATTTCATTTTACTACATATGGATTTCCAATTTTCCCAGCACCATTTGTTGAACAGGCTATCTTTCCTCCATTGTATGTTTTTGGCTCCTTGGTCTAGTATGAGGTAACTGTACTTTTGTGGGTTTGTCTCTGTGTCTTCTATTCTGTACCATTGGTCTGCCTGTCTATTTTGGTGCCAATACCATACCATTTTTGTTACTATTGCTCTGTAGTAAATTTAAGTCTGGTATTGTGATACCTCCAGCTTCACTCTTTCTGCTCAGGATTGTTTTGGCTATTCTAGGACTCTGATTCTTCCAGATGGAGTTCAAGATTGCCTTCTCTATTTCTATGAGGAATGTCATTGGAATTTTAATTGGAATTGCATTAAATCTGTATAGAGCCTTTGGAAGTATGGCCATTTTGACAATATTAATTCTGCCTATCCAAGAACATGGGAGATCTTTCCATTTCTAAGGTTTTCTTCAATTTCTTTCTTTAGTGTTCTGTAGTTTTCATTGTAGAGTTATTTCACCTCTTTTGTTAGATTGATTCCCAAGTATTTTATTTTTTTTTGAGGATATTGTGAATGGAGTAGTTTTCCTAATTTCTCTTTCAGAGGACTCATCACTTATGAAAAGAAATGCATTAGATTTATGCATATTGATTTTATATTCGGCCACTTTCCTGAATTCATTTATTAGTCATAGGAGCATTCTAGTGGAGTGTTTTGGGTCCTCTAAATATAGAATCATGTCATCAGTAAATAGTGACAGCTTGAGTTTTTCTTTTCCTATTTGAATTCCTTTAATTTCTTTGGTCTGTCTAATTGTTCTGGCTAGTGTTTCAAGGATATGTTGAAAAGAATTGCTGAAAGAGGGCATCCCCATCTTGTTCTAGTTTTTAGAGGGAACGTTTTCAGTTTTTTCTCCATTTAGAATGATGTTGGCCATGGGCTTAGCATAGATAGCCTTTACAATGTTGAGATATGTTCCAACTATCCCTATTTTTCTAGTGTTTTGAGAATGAAGGGGTGCTATATTTTATCAAACGCTTTCTCAACATCTATGGAAATAATCATATGATTCTTAACTTTGAGTCTATTGATGTGATGAATTACATTTATTGATTTCTGGATGTTTAACCAACCTTGCATCCCTGGGATGAACCCAGCTTGATAATGGTGCACTATCTTTTTAATAAGTTTTTGTATGTGATTTGCCAGAATTTTGTTAAGGACTTTTGAATCTATGTTCATCAGATATTGGTCTAAAGTTTTCTTTCTTTGATGCATCCTTGTTTGGTTTTTGTATCAGAGTGATACTAGCTTCATAGAATGAATTTGGATGGGTTCCCTCCTTCTCTATTTCATGGAATACTTTGAGGAGTATTGGTATTAATTCTTCTTTAAAGGTCTTACAGAATTCGGCTCAGAATCTATCTGGTCCTGGGCTTTTCTTGGTTGGTAGGCTTTTGATGGCTTCTTCTATTTTGGTGCTTAAAATTGATTTGTTTAAGTTGTGTATGTCTTCCTGATTCAGTTTGGGAGGATCTTATGTCTCTAAGAATTTGTTGATGTCTTCGATATTTTCTATTTTGTTAGAGTATAGATTTTCAAAGTAGCTTCTAATTATGTTATGTATTTTGGTGGTGCCTGCTGTGATTTTTCCATTTTCATCACTAATTTTAGTAATTTGAGTTTTTTCTCTCCTTCCCTTCATTAGTGTGGCTAAGGGTTTATCAATTTTGTTTACTTTTTCATAGAACCAACTTTTTGTTTTGTCAATTTTTTGAATTGTTTCTCTTGCTTCAATTTCATTGATTTCAGCTCTGATTTTAATTATTTCTTGTTTTCTACTACTTTTGGTGTTGATCTGTTCTTTTTCTAGAACTTTGAGATGTAACGTTAGGTCATTTATTTGTTGATTTTTTGTTTTCTTAATGTATGAACTCAATGCAATGAACTTTCACCTTAGTACTGCTTTCAGAGTGTCCCAGAGGTTTTGATATGTTGTGTCATTGTTCTTGTTTATTTCTAAGAATTTTTTTTATTTTCTCTTGATGTCTTTGGTTATCGTTGCATCATTCAATAGCATATTATTTAGTCTCCAGGTGTAGGAGTAGTTTTTGTTTTTTATTTTATCATTGATTTCTAATCACATTCCAATATGGTCTGATAGAATACATTGTAGTATCTTTATTTTTTTTGTAGTTATTAATGATTTCTTTGTGGCATAGTATATGGTCTATTTTGGAGAATGATTCATGAGCTGCTAAGAAGAAAGTGCATTCACCTGATGATGGATGAAATACTCTTTACATGTCTGTTAAATCCATATCATTGATTGTACTATTTAGTTCTAAAGTTTCTTTGTTCAGTTTTTGTTTGGAGGATTTATCCAGTGGTGAGAGTGGTGTGTTAAAGTCACCCACTATTATTGTGTTTTAGTTCATTCGATTCTTAAAATTGAGAAGTTTGTTTAATGTAGGTAGATGCTCCATTGTTTGGGGAATAAATATTTAAAATTGTTATGTCTTGCTGGTTTATGGTTCCCTGAATCAGTATGAAATGTCCTTCTTTATCCCTTCTAACTAACTTAGGTTTGAAGTCCACTTTATCTGATATGAGGATGGAGAACCCTGCTTTTTTACAGAGTCCATGTGCATGGTAAGTTTTTCCCCATCCTTTCACCTTTAGTCTGCAGATGTCTTTTTTTATGAGATGAGTCTCTTTAAGACAGCATATTGTTGGGTCTTTCTGTTTTATTCCGACTGCCAGTCTATGAGTTTAGGTCATTAACGTTCAGGGTTATTATTGTGATATGATTTGTATTCCTAGTCATTTTGGTTTATTTTTTTTATATATTTTTTTACCTTGACTTGGCTTTTCCTTTGACTGGCTTTCCTTTAGGGTAGTTCCTTCCTTTGCTGACTTGTATTGATGTTTCTAACTTCTTCCTCATGAAATATTCTGTTGAGAATGATCTGTAGTGCAGGCTTTCTATTTGTGAATTCTTTCAGCTTTTGTTTGTCATGGAAGGATTTTATTTCACCATCAAATCTGAAAGTTAGTTTTGCTGGGTATAAGATTCTTGGTTGGCATCCATTTTCTTTGAGGGCTTGAAATATATAGTTCCAGGCCCTTCTTGCTTTTAGTGTCTGGGCTGAGAAATCTGACAATATCCTTATTTGTTTCCCCTTGTATGTAATCAGGTGCTTTTCTTGCACAGCCTTTAATATCCTATCTTTATTTTGTATGAGTGGCATTTTCACTATAATGTGCCTTGGTGTGAATCTGTTATAACTTTGTGCATTTGATGTCCTATAAGCCTCTTGTATTTGATTTTCCATTTCATTCATCAGATTTAGGAATTTTTCTGCTATTATTTCATTGAACAGGTTGTTCATTCCTTTTATCTGTATCTCAGTGCCTTCCTTAATCCCAATGATTCTTAAATTTGGTCTTTTTATATTGTCCCATAATTCTTGGAGCTTCTGTTCATGATTTCTTACCATATTCTTAGTTTGGTCAACTTCATTTTCAAGATAAAATATTTTGTCTTCATTGTCTGTTTTCCGCATGATCCATTCTGTTGGTGATACTTTCTATTGAGTTTTTAATTTGGTTTATTGTTTCTTTCATTTCAAGTATTTCTGTCTGATTTTTTTTTTCAAAATCTTTATCTCTTTATTGAAGCTCCCTTTTGCTTCCTGCATTTGGTCTTTTAACTGTTTATTGGAGTGATCATGCACTTCCTGCATTTGCTCTCTTATCTCATTTGTTTTTTCTTGAATCATTTTAATCATGTAGATTCTAAAATCCCTTTCTGCCACTTCCACTGGCATGCTGTCATTGGACTCTGACAAAACACCATCTTAGTTTGCTAGGGACACTTTCTTCCCCTGTTTTTCCATTTTAGTTCTGTATATTCCCCTCTCCCAGTGAAGAACTGAGGTCCTGCAGCTTCCTCTCTGTAGGTTTACTATGACCCTGCAGGACTCCAATACCTTTCCTTTAAGGGGAAGGGTGATATCAGCAGCACCCAATACAAACAATATGCATTCCTACATCAAACACTCCCTATAATAGCATTAACAATTTGCAGTTAACAAATAAGACAAGATGAGTTGTTATCTACTATATACCCATTAGTTTGCAATGAGCTGGTCATTAGCATGAGATAAGAAAAAGAGTCCAAGGAAACAGGTAGAAAGAAGGAAAACAGGGTAAGAAGAGTAAAAAAAAAAAAAAAATAGAAGGAAAACAATGAGAAGAAAGAGAGAAGGAAGAAAAACAAGAAATAAAAAGTTACAAATTAAAAAATATATATCAAGGAGTCACAGTCACTCACTACTGCAGCCTCTCAATATTCAGAATCTCTGTTTGAATTCAGTACTTGTCAATTGGTTTCTAGTTTCCTGTAGTCTCTCAAAAAGATGACTGCCCTTCCCAGTGATGATGACCATGCCCTCAGAGGTAGTTCAGAATGTTTGCACCAGCCTCCAAATAAGCTGGGGAACCCCAGCGTGCTACCCCGCGGGGTGGGGTGGGGGTTCTCCAGTCGCTTTTTAATCTCTTTGTTGCAATTACATATTTTACATATTTTACACATATTCTAAAGTTACAGTGTATTGCTATTTGTAATGGCAAAAACATTTTCTCAGATTTTGTTTGTATGAAGAAAATCACCATTTAGTCTTCTGATTTTCAATATAATATATTTTGTGTGTGAAATTGTAGAATTACATTTTGTGTGTGGTGTTTGTGCATTATTTAAGAACTTCATAGATTTTCATCTTGATAGGTGGTGTTAGTCAGTTTTTCATTGTTGGGACCAAAAGATTTTATGATTCAGATGTGAGGTGTCCTACAAAAGCTCATGTGTGAGACAATGCAAGGGGATTCAGGGGACAAATGATTAGGTTGTCAGTCAATTTACACCCTGATAGGGATTAACTCCTTGGTAACTGAAGTGATGGGGTGCAGTTTGGGGGTATACATTTGTATCTGGCAAATAGAGTCTCTCTCTGCTTTCTGATCACCATGTGAGCTGGTTCCCTCTGTCTCACTCTTCCACCATGCTGTCTTGCCTCTCCTTGAGGCCTTTGATATAAAGCCTGCTGTCTCTGGATTGAGACCTCTGAAACCAAAAGTCTCCAAATAAACATTTACGCCTCTCCAATTTTGCTGGTTGGATCTTTTAGTCACAGAAGCAAAAAAGCTGACTAAAATGAGACTTGACAAGAACAACATACAGGATGAAAAGCTGACTTTTCACTCCCAGTTTCAGTGGGTCATTCCATGGTTTGCTGACTTCATTGCTTTGGGCCTAAGGTGAGACAAACCTCATGGTGGAAAGTGTCGTGTTGGAAAGCTGCTCAATTCATAGAAAGTAGGAAGCAGAGAGAGAGAGTACATGCACACAGGGATCTGGGGACAAGATACAATCCCTAAGAGCATGGCCCAGTGGCCTCCTTTTTTTCCAGTCACACTCTATAATTGCCTATAATTACCACCCAGTAGTTCCTTTATATTATTAACATATCAAAAGGAGTAATCCACTGTTGAGATTACAGCTCTCCTCAGTGCCTGAAATCCCTGCCTCTGACCCTTACTGCACTGGAGATTATGCATTCAAAACATGAGCTTTCCAGGGGACATTTCTAGATCCAAATCACAATAACACTCTCTGACTTTAATAACTGCAGTAAGAAGTCTAATAAAACTCTTAGTATATACCTCTCTTAATAATGTATCTTTTATCCCTGGCTGCCAGGAGATTTTCTTTCTTTTAAACTTTAATTTCATGTAGTTTGAATAAGATGTGCTTATAATTTTGACTTTAAAAAGTATGTTTGCAATTGTACGACCTTTAATGTTCTAATTTTAAACATTTTGGCTGTGTGCAAGAGAACCACATGCAAAGATATAATCATATGAATAGCCATGAAAGATAAGCAGGATAAATGTTACTGACAGGTGAGTTCAGCGTAGAGCAGTTGAGGCAAAGAGAAGCCAGAGAACACAGGAAATGCTCATGTAGTTCATATGTTCTAGTCTCTTGGGAAGAAAGTAAGATAGGAACATTTGGAGAATGTAGATGTATAAAAAGATGCTCTCCAACTCAGTCATAATGAAATAAGATATTTGCTTCCAATTCAGCAAGAATTGGGCATCACCTAAATTAAAGTGCATTAATAAGGACACTAAATATGTGTTCCTGAGTCAGAAAAACAGCATCACATGTTGAAACAGATGGGTGAGTTTTGTATGCATTTGGTTTCTTCAGAATATTGTTAGATACTATGTAGTTATTTTATTAAAAATGTTAGAAACTCCCAAATGATATCTAGCTACATGTATTTTTTAAGTCTTTCACAAAAATGGAATACAATTCTATAACCTAAATGGTTTATTTGTATGATTTATAGAGATTTAGGACTTATTTTCTAAGGAAAATCTTGGCTTTATTTCTTCAAATTTCAGAATCTCACACAAGAAATAAAATAGTGAAGTCCAAATTCTTAAATGTAGATTGCCTCCAAAATCTATCCTTCCTGAAATTTCTTCTATATGTATATATATATATGATATATCACTTATGTAATATATATGTATATGTATATACATAAATATATATAATGCATCAGTTTATATAGAGCACTCTATAACAATGGTACCCATAGCAACAGCAGTAGCTTCTGCAGCTATCATGAATTCACATTCTTTGCCTTATGTGTATCAACTCACTTAGTCATTACTATACTCTTTTAAAATGAGTTTTATTGATCTGTATTTTTGCTCCTTTTATTTGTTTATTTTAAACAAAAAACACTAATAGATTTATAAATAGCATGAAATATTATTTTTTGTTCCACATTAGCTGATAATATTTGGATTTAAGTATATGTATCCTCAATAAAAAGATATGCTTTCATAAGATAAATGCAGTTTAAAAATTATTTCAAATTCCATTTTATTGCTCTATCAAAATTATTTAATGTTTCACACATATTTTATTTTGGGGATTGATTGATTTTTGGTATCATCTTATATTTTGTATGCTCCAAAAATCATTTAATTGCTTTCTGAAGCAAGCCCGTCCCAGGGGTTATACGACTACGGCCCACATGAACTAATGAACAGTCAATAAAATCTGCAATGAACATCACCTGAAGGAAACTGGTGTGCATTATCTACCTTCTGAGTGAAGAATCCCCTCTGTGTAAATAGGGAATGGATTTGTAAGCCTTCCATACTTATCATCAGGCAGTGGAAAATGAAATTCCCTATGTCAAGTGACACATCATAAACAACAAATATTTGGACTTCATCCACATTATTACCCTGTATAAACACTATTCCTTTTGAGATTAAAATAATTGCTGCTGGGCTGTGGTTGTAGTTCAGTGGTAAAGTGTGTGCTGTGCATACCCAAGGCCCTTGGTTCAAAACCCAGGACCACATAGATATAAATGCTGCTGTAGTGCAGGTTTCCTGAGAAGCTGAACACCAGGTAAATAAAATTGCCTGTGGCTCCTTAGAAATATAATGATCAAGTTAGTTGAGAAATAAGATAAGCTTCAATGACGTTATCACAGAATTCAATCAGTCTCCAAAAAATTGTAGCACTTAAATGATGTTGTGGAGATACTCTAAATGGAGGCAAGGGGACCATGATTTTATATTCTAACTTTAACCAGTCTTTGAACATTGACTCTTTCTCAGGAAAGGGAATGCTTGAATCTTGACATATTCTTCATTGAAGACTGACAAAACATCCATCAGCTGGTGCAATGAAGGACTCAATCCTAAAGGGGGTTCCGGAGGGGCCACTGCATCAGACTCCACCTACACTTTTATTTTGGGCTGATGCAAATCAATTTATTTGCACATAAGAGGCAAGAGTATGTCAGATCTCCTAAACTCTTGAAAAAGTAGCAGAAAGTATTCCTTAAATAACTTTTTCTCTCTATGCAGTGGTAATTTCCATGAGATATTGGATTGTAGACAAAGATGATAATTTGCTATTAAAATTAGATTTCTTAATGCAAACGTTTTAGGTGCTAAGTATTAATTTGAGCAGAAAATAATAGCAGGGATTCTGTAATCTGCTGTTCTTTGTTCTGAAATTAGATGTTGTCACTTGTGCAGCACTTCAAGTATGCATGCAAGTGCAGCGTTACTTTCAGCAGGAGATAAGTGAAGTACTATATAGTGTGTGTTGTGCTGAGATTATTGTTAAGAGCACTAATCTACTGAGCACAGCTGGTAGAACTCAGTTGAAATGTTACATTTTTTTTCTCTCCTTTGAAAGCATCAGTGGCATGAAACCTGCCTAACACCTTAATTTGCCCCATTTTTAGTGCTACCATCAATAATTGCATATGTCTTAATAAATACAGACGACTTCATTGTATCAGGGAATATTCTTAGCAGAACACATACCTAGATTTTCAGTTTTTGAGAAATTACTCAGACATTTGCAGCTAAAATATTAAATTATTTCTATTTATTGTGAGTTTTTTTAATTTACGTACAATTAAGTCTCCTACAAAATTGAATTAGTAGTTGCAGCTTTTTATTTATGCATATCCCAATTGAAATGAAAACTATTCTTGTCATTGTTTGGTTTACTATGTAACATATAATCCCAAAGTTTAGTCGCTTAAAATTACAACCTTCTCAGAAACTATTCTACAGTTTTGTGGGTTAGTGATCGTAGTAGTAATTGATTTTATGTGTCAACATGACCATGGTAATAAGTGCTTAGATATTTGGTAGAGTATTCTTTCCAAGTGTGTCAGTGAGAGTATTTCTGGGTGAAATTAACATTTGAATGATGCAGTCTGCCCAGCACACATCCACTCTTCAAAGTGAATGGTCGTCATTCAGTTCATTGAAAGACTACATGAATTAATAACTGCTTAAGAAAAATTACTTCCTCTGTCTGTCTTCAAACCTCATAAGAAAGGATGAGCGATGCATGGTGCCACACACCCATAATTCCAGTTACTTGGAAGGCTGAGTCAGAATGATTGCAAGTTTGAGACAAGCCTTGGCAATTTAATGAGACCCCATCTCAACATAAAAAACAGAAAGTTCTGGGCATGCAACTCAGTAAAGTACCCTTGGCGTCAATCCACAGGAATGCAAATAAGTAAGTACATAAATAAATTAATACATACATAATTTCTCTCTGCCGTTCTGTCTTCCAGCTCATTCTTCAGTTTTTTCATGCCTTGGAGTTCAAACTAAGACTGAAAGTTATACCACAGACTGTTCTGGTTCTCAGCTTTTCACACTGGAACTGAAACTATCCCCTGAGCTTTTCTTGGTCCTCTGCTTGCTGGTTGTTAATCTCCAACTTCATAGACTCCATAGTTTGTCAGCTCACTTTCTGTAGTACATCTTTGTGTGGTGTGTTTGTGTGTGTACATACATGTGTGTCTGGCTCTGTTTCTCTGGAGAACCCAGAATAATACATTGACCTAACACAAAAAATTATTGTCAAATCATACAATTCTTGGGGTGTTAATTTGGCTTGAGATTATTTTCTTTACTAATAATTCAGGCAATGTAGAGACAAAAACAAAAAAGAGACAGATAATCAGGGGTATGAGGAACTGTTTACCAGGTTCTTTATTCCCATATCCAGAGGAACCTGTCCTATTGGAATAATAAATTTTCTTCATTGTGGATGCTTATTAGTAGAAGAAAAGTTAAATAGTGAAGGTCTCCAGCTCATACTCAGGGGATGGTGATGCCTATGAATCTGAGCTTCCTAAAGTAATGCATACTGCAATTACATACTATACATAACCCTTAGCCAGGAGTGTTCATCTAAGAATGTTTTATATGAAACAACCCTTCTTCTTAACAAGAACCTTATGTGCTTTCAACTTTTGGGTTGTCTTCCCTGTATTGAAATGGATTTTGTGCCAATGACTTTAAGCCTTTCCTCTTGAGTTTGTGTATACTTGAACTAGAAAAAAGCATTATGCCACATATTCTATTAGTCAAAACAGTCCCTAGCCATCCCAGAATCAAGGGAAATAAGCATTGACTTCATGATGTCAATGAGTGACTACTTTCACTAACCAGATTCATAATTATATTAGATGAAATTAAATGTTTAATTGACACCACATGAATTACTTATGCTGTACTAAGCCCTATTAAGAAATTTTAAAAAATTTATTTTATTTACTTATTTTTATTTTTTACATTCATGTTAGAACCACTTTATATGTGATATGTCTTAGAATATAATCTTGGCAAGTGCACATTTTGAGTAATACAAAATTTAGATTCATGTCCATGGAAAACAAATCAGTATTTTAGTGCATTTTTCATCTACACATACATTTATAGGTGTAGTTTTTAATGAACTACTTGATAATGAGAATTGTAGTAGGCAGTGAAAATATATAATAAAATGAAGAAGACTCAAAAGTAACAAAGAAGACTGTATGCTTTTTGGTTGGCATCTTATAATAGGAAAACTAAAGTCAATTGCATTTGTGATGCTCTTAAGTATTTAAATAGGAAGGACCACATGGTATTAAGGACACAGAAGTGATACTGAATTAGCTTATTATGGAAAGGATTTTCAGTGGAGGTTAGATCAGTTAACAGTTTCTAATTTAATATTATAAACTAAAATATGAGGAACTAATATATGAGTGAAGGAAAAAGTTTTTAATGCTTAATTCAGTACTGACTCAATGGGATAAAATATAGGGAATTGGTTGACCAGATATTTGTCTAAGATGGAAGAGATGAATGGTGGAAAACTATGGGGACACAAGACTGCAAGTTGACATATCTCTGAGTCAGGAAGAACTCATAGAATCAGACAGAAGTGGGGGATGGGTGGTATCAAAGTTATGCTTTGAGCTTCAGCTTGGAAATAAATGCAGAAGAGGCTTGTGTTGTATGTGAACGAGACACAGAGACCAACTGAGAGACAGAGGTGGATATTTAGATGATAGTTTCTTATGATTCTACTAAAAAATTGTGGTTACCTGAAATGATCATTCTTGATGGATACAGATTTCAACATACTTGAGAGATATTAAGAAGGAGACTTGACAGGATCAAGGTGCTTCATTGTAGACTAGGTGTGATGATGAGAGAGAGAGAGAATGATTTCCCGTTTTTATGGATTGTATAGTACTGTGACTTCTCTAGGCAGACAAAGCCCAAAATAAAATAATACCTACAAGTAAACTCATCACTCTCTCTCTGTCTCTATCTCTACTCTATATCCATATGTGTGTGTGTGAGTGTGTGTGTATACACACCCATACATACCTATATAATATATACCTTGCACATTAGTCTACTCAGACTCACAGACCAATCTCCTCTGGAAACATTTTAAAAACATACCTCAAAACAATGCTTAACTATTTCCCCAAGTATTCCCTAATCCCAGCAAGACATCTAAAATTAACCATCTCAACTGGGATTCTGGTATGTTTTTTCATGATTTATTTATTCTGGTCTTTTAAGGAGAATGCTTCATTATATTAAATTATATTTTCAGTTTGTTTTTTGGTACTGGGAATTTAATCAACAGTGCTATACCACTGAGCCACATTCCCAGTCCTTTTTATTTATTTTCAGATAGGAACTTACTAAACTGTCTAGGTTGGGCCTTAAACTTACTATCCTCCTGCATCTGTCTTTCAGATAGCTAAGATGACAGGCTTGTCCCCCTGTGTCTGACTGCAATTATTTATATTAAGGTCCTGACATAATATGTAGTAAGAAATTGTATAAAATATTTCTAATTAAGGGAAATGGAAGACAGATGGGAGATACAGAAAAACTATCAGCAAAGCCATCATGATTGAAGGTCAATAAGTGGATAGGAATTCATGCAAAGTAAAGGCACTGAAGGAAAAGAAGAAGAGAAGCCAAGAACCTGGAAATCTTCACTGGGAACAGGCTCTATCTGATAAGGGAAGTTAAAAATATTTAGAAATAAGAAAAAATTGATGTGTAGCATAAAGAAAATTGAAAATAACAGTATTTTGAATTGGAAAATACTTAAGCATACTTAAATATTGATGAGAAAATAAGAGGGGCAAGAAGTCAATTTTGTATTTGTAGAGCGTTTTACCGAAAGATAAACACTAATGAAACACAAGAAATATCTTTTATTTGATAGCACAAATTTCCAATACCCATTTGGTAAAATGCCATAAAATTTATTGAAATATTACAAATAACTTTCCTGTGAAAATATCACACAAGCAACTTCAGAATATAATATGGAACATAAACAGGGAGAAAAAATTCTTTCTCTAGAAATTAAGAAAGTTTAAATTCTATGTAATTTGAAAAAAAGATATTTATTCATACACATCCATACACTAACCTATAAATTTTCTTTCTTTTGTATGTACACTATACAATATGACTGTGAAGAGTATTTTGGAAAGTTACCCTTATTCAACAAAGATGATATTTTGAATGTATTAACTAATATCTTTGTTTCTAGCTCAAAAATTAAACTATCTGATACTTGGCTGTAAAACAATCTAATCAACCACTTTCCAATTACTAATAATATTCACATTTCACTACTATAAATAAAATTAAATTGGTTATTTGTATATATATATACATATATTATCATTGTACATGTATATAGACATTGTTACAGGATAAATTCCTTTCATCAGAACTGCTTTGTCAAATAGAACATAAGAAAATCATGTGCCAACTAATACAGTCATCAATACATCCATATAATATCTATATATCCAGACAGATAGAGCCCCTGAACAATACCATATATAATTAAAATGGGGATCTTGTTCAAATTATGTCTGACTATCACAATAATAAAACAAAATGACCCAAACTAGTTATGCATGTTTTAGATTTTAGAGTAGGAAAGGAAGACAGATTTACTGTCTTGAACTCTACCTGACTTAAATCAAGACACAAGAACATGAACAATGTGTGATGGCACAAATAATCATGAAATTAATAATCACCTACACAGACACAAAGATATAAGACACTTTGGTGGTTATCATTCTTATGTAAAGCTATAAAATAAATCACAACTCATTTAGGATATTGAGTAGTGAACTTCTCTCAGGATGGAAGCACCTTATACAGCAATTTTGAGCAAAATTGTTTTCCATGCAACTCACAGCTAACAGAGTTGAAAATTAAGTGAATTTCAAGTGAAGTCAGGTGAAGTCATTCCATATTCATGATTCAATGTCTACCAGACAGAAATTAGATTATTTAAATTAAGAGATTAAAGAGCACAATGAAGAACTATATTAATGATATGTGAAAAGTGATCCAACAAGTCTGAAAATGACAGGAGTAAATAAGGTCTATCCAAAATTTAGTTTTCGTATTGATATTTCTATACAGAAGAATATTGACTTAAATTATAACCTGTTTTTGAAGAAGAGATTCATCCAGAAATGGATGAAAGGAAGTTTATTAACCCATGCCAACCAATTTCTTTTAATTGCACTCATCTATTCAAGTTTATAAATAAATGCTTCTGAGATGTCTCTTTGATTTTTAAATTGAAATCATTGTACATGCAGTCTTGAAAGGCACCCTCTTTACTTTATTAACAGCTAGTGATTTTATTTTAATTTTTTTCCTAGTTTAAACCTATGGGCATATAGTATGAGACAATATACCTGAAAATAACATAAGAATGCATTTATTGAAAGTGGTATTTTACTTGCCCATAAACAAATACATATCCCCACAGGAATTACATTTATATTCATATAGTAAATCGGAGGTCAATTACATTATTCCCAGTGCTTTTTCAATCACCACCTGCTTCTAATAGAAAACTACAAGTCTTTGCTTGTACTATTTCAAAATGAACCTTCTGTACTGACCTCATTTTATTCTCCCATTAAAATTTGTGTACCATTAAAAATAAAATTTGGACCCAACATATCAGTTCATAGTTTTGGACATGGGGAAGTGCAAAGACAGAACAGGGATATCTGTCACATTCTGTTTCAACTCATGACATAAAGTAGAAGGTCAGGCAGGTGAGTGTAAAGAGATGAAATAGAATGGGCTGTGTCATGTGATAGCAGCTTTCTCTTGCAGGGTAACTAATGGAAATCCATGAGTGAGAACTCAGTCCTCTGAAAAAGATACTAATCTCTCCTGAAAATCTCATCACTGAAGGTGGTGGATCAGGGGAAGGATACACTTTCCAGCAGTTCCTTAGCTCAAGGTGGAACACGTAGGAAGACTGCTCCTCAGTGAGGAGGATAACTAAGGGTAGTCATTGGAATTTAGTACTAGATAGAAAAGGAGCCCAAGGGCACACAGAAAGCCAAAAATTTCAAACATAAGAAATAAAGAGATACACCATCTGGAATGGTGATAGTAGTGCCACCAGATGTGTGGCTGCTCACGAGAGATGGCAGTACAGCCAGAGAGAGAGGAAAGCACAGGAAAATACATACATACATACATACACATACGGCCTGGGGGGAACCTGTGGAATAAGAAGTAAGGCTGATCTTAATGGACCCAGAGTTGGTGGAGGACATTGTAGAATGAAAAGCAACCAAAATTGCTTGGCTTGTGAGCAGATCATCCTGTGGGAACCAGGGTTTCCAGTAGGGGAAGCATTGATAAGCATTACATGAAGCGAGCAGAGACAGGAGATCTGAGCTTCATTAAGAAAGTTGCCAACCAATCCAACAGTCACTCCATAATGTGCCTGCACCAACATGACTGAATAGTCACAAAGAAAATTATGCTTAGGGTATGCAGGTTCTGGATACCAAGGAGAGAGAGGTCTCATTATTTCTGACACCCCGTATGGGATATTGGGAAGACACCAACAAGAGCCAGACAGAAGCATCAGCTCCCCAGGGCTGATATGTGGTAATTCACATCCACAGCAATGAATGTGAACCCTATGGAGTTTTAGACCCTATACCCTAAGAGTGGTACTTACTAGATGTTCAGCAGAGATCAGCAACTCCCTTTCAATAGGGGTATGCATCAAATCTCAAATGCTTTCCAACAGATTTCCAAAGTTCAGCCAAGACTAAATCCCAACTACTAGAACTTCTAATTAAAACGTTCCACCATCCATGCTACCAGAGTACACAA
>JAJEJO010051837.1:42333-73409 GCA_020662805.1 Glaucomys volans
GAGTGGACAATGAATATCTTGACCTTGTTTTGCCTGAGTAAATATTTAATGAATAAAGTAAACATATGCCACATGATAGAGTTTTTCATAACATAAGCTAGAATAAACTATAATCAGTCAAACTCTGAAAATGAGTGAATATTCAAGAGGTCTAATACAGAAATTTATGAAAAAATTATAGTGTACAAAAGGAAAACTTCCAATCATGTAGCAGCTGGTAATTACAACAGAAATTTATCATTAAAATAAATTACAAACATCTTATTTCTCAAAATATAAAACATATAGCATTCTAGCGAAACCATTCTGTACTGACTGTATCCTTCAAAATACAAAATATAAAGATCAAATACTTGATATGGAAAGATCAGCAAATATTTAATGACACTAAACACAATATAATTATTCTTGGTATGCAAATATTTAAGACACATAAAACAAAATGCTGTAGTTCATGTTCAGAGACTGTCAACCTGTGAGGTCATTGAAAGATATATGTGATTTAGATAGGTATTTCTTTTAATGAAAACCTGAAAGCACAAGAAAGAAATCAAGTATATCTGAGGATTAAGTAATCACTTTGCTTCAGTTGCATAAACTAATGATATTTAAAATAGGGTGGGAGTATAAATACAAAATATTATCATTCCAGGAAAATTGCCCCACATATAATCTTCTAATCTTTTACTCCCCCCAACGTAAGTCTGTGATAACCACTGAGACCAAGGACTTTATGCTCCATGAATAACACATGTAATCATTTTCAGTGATTGATTGCTTTTCTATATGCATGGTACAGTTAGTTAACTGTGTCCTTGTTATATTTAACAGATTTCTCAGACTCAAGACCCCATAAAAGGTGTTAAAATGCCATTTACTCAGTTGGTAATGAGCAGTGTGGTAAGCCATCATTAATAACTGCCTAGTGCAGACTGACACTTGGCGATGTTTGAAAAAGAATCGTCAAATGAAGACTTTAAAGGATTCCTTGTCACTAATGAGAACATCATTTCAATCTCTGCTACATCTGTCTCCATTTATTGCTGAAAGAACAAGATAACTTGGTGAGAGCTGGCATCTATGAAATGACACACAGTGACTACATAGCGTGGCTTGTATATTTCTTGATGGTGAAATTGCTGAAATGGAGTTAAATATAGAAATGTGTGAGGATAGCAGTGTTGGCAAGCATGGTATTGTGAACTGTTTGACAAGAAACATTTTTAACATGATAAAAAAAATCTGCTCTTGTAACATTTTTTTTTTTTTAAATCTTGATGCTGCTGAGTTAGAAATTTCTGTTAAATAAGAGGGATGACACTGGATTAGGTCATTACAAAAAGCATCTATCTGGGATTGCTTCTGTAATTAGGACCTTGATTCTTTTCCATCATTATATGTCAATCTATATATGATCATGTTGACAGTGTTGATGGCAATAATGATTTCCCTTTTTCTCAAACATACTCAAACAACCAGAAATATTAGTATCTATAACATATATACAAATATCTAGCTTCGTCTAGGATTTATTAAAACCTCCTCTTAGAAATACTATATTCTATACTAGTTTAGATCTATAATTAGACCTCTTTTAAAATAAATCCAATATTCTCTAATACTTTTAAAATAAATTCAAATATAATTAATAGTCTTTTATAAAATCATTTTTATTATAAATATTTATGTGTTTGATTCCAATGATGCTCCTCTTTTGAGCTTTCTGCAATACATGAAGAGTGCACTGAGTTTAATTTTTAAAATAAAGATAAAAATCTAGTTTCAGAAGCATATCTGGACCTGAGGATTTTGGATAAAGAACAGTGGGTACTATAAAGGATAGCTAGGTGACAATTCAATTATACAAACTGGATGTTCCCTGACATTTAACCTAACAACGTGGGTTTCCACAGGGCATTGAGGACTGAAGAAAATTGTAGCACCCGTGAGGTCACCTCTGCGATGATGACTCACACCAAGGCCATCAGAGACCAGCAGGTGCTGTAGGGGGCTTTACACTGGTATCCCTTTTCTGTTTAAAGACTGGATCTAACATGGAACATAAATAGCTCTGGTCCACTACCCAAGGCTTAAATTAACTAAACTCATGGTGCAAAAAGGAAGACTGAAGAATGCAGCCATGTCTGGAGAAACAGGCATAAGACATGGTTGTCTCCCTGGCTCATTAATTTTGCCAAAACTGTGAACACTTGCTTGTCCTCTGGGCCCATCCATTACCCAAGAAGTTAAGGACTCGTAAGTGCTCACAATACCCCATGTTCCTCTTCCTTATGAGGAAAGAGATGTGTTTTTCGTGGTCACTCTCTTGTGAGAATTTTAAATAACCCTTTTTCTCCTGTTAATCTGTTGTCAATTCATTTCTGAGAACCTTTGGAGGGAAAAGGGCAAGCTTTCTTTCTGCTTCTTCAGCAAACAGAAACTAATGCTTGAATTGTGCTTATCAATAGGCAATGCAAAAAGAAAACACTGTTTTAATATAATCTATACAAAGTCCAGATCATACATGTTTTTCCAAATCTCTCACTTTGACAGCCTCATCAGTAATGTTTAAATTTTGCTCTTGTGAGAGTTGCATGTTTAATGATTTGTAAATGATAATACAGAGGAAATCAAGATAATTAAATTTTAAATTTATATATAAATACACTTTTTAAAATGTTATAGTATTAGGACCCCAAGAGATTGAATTATCATTTTGCATTAACTAGAAATTATTTATCCTTAGAAATTCTGGTGCTCTGTAGGAAGTGCCAGTCTTTCCACACACTTGGCATTGGAAATGCTATCTTTATAGAGAATGAAAATTTTATGTCACTTCTATTATTTGTGTAGCCAATATTGCAAAGAAGACTGATTTGAACAACAAAAGAGAAAATTGCTTTTAAAAATATTTTAAAAGTTTGTTGAAAAAAATCAAAACTATACTATTAAATCTGGTCCAAAGAATAAACATTTAACTTTATTTCTGTGTCTATCGCTTCTGTGATTTATTCATCATTGTAATGTTATGGGGATTCATAAAAGTCAAGCTCCAAAATTTAGTTTACAGTAAGACCACATTAGCTTTACATTAGTTATGTATTTTGTATTGTATACTCTAAGGTTTTGATGACTTCCAGCAATTATGTATTCACCTAACCAGGTATGGGGGTAAATCATAAGTTGTCTCTATAAATTTATAAATCCATATATGATAAAATCTAATTGACAAATTAAACAATTCAAATAACATACATGATAAACTTTGATGTATGAATTATATATTTACATATGGTGTACAACATGTAAATGCATATAATTTACTTTAGTTGCCTAATTTCACTTTATATTACTCTAAAGGGCGGCTGCCAAGCCACTGGAACACAAGAGTGTGCATGAACCAGTTTTTCACAGCAAGTATTACAAGATAATTATGTGAATATTTATTTTGATTCTCGCTACCTACTATAACATGGATGTAGTTTATCTCCAGGAAAACTCATACTGAATCAGATTCTCCATGTAGTGAAATGGAAAGGTGATGGGGCCATTCAGAGTTGATGAGGTTTTGAGAGGAAATCAATGCCCTTTTCACAGGAGTGAGTTCTCACTCTTTTGGGTTTGCATGGTTACCTGGTTTCATATCAGAAAGCCCATTCTGCTTCATCTCTTCATACTCATCTGCTTGACTTTCCACTTTCTACCGTAAGTTGAAACAGAAAGACACAGACATATCCCTGTTCTGTCTTTCAATCCCACTGTCCAGAAACATTAGCCAAGATAAAACTTTTTTTCTTATAAATCGCCTAGTCTCATATATTTTGTAATAGCAACAACAAGAAAAAAATTTTTAAAGACAGAAATTTAGTACTTAGGAGTGACATTATTTCTGTAAAGATGCCTGAAGCTAGAGGTTATAAGAGTTTGGAGGAACAAGTTAGAAAAGCCTGCAATGACATAAATAGAGCATAAGCAGCCATTCTGATGAGGGTTCAGAAGACAATTAGAGAAAGTATGAAACCCCTTAAGGATGACTTAAGTATCTCTGACCAGAACACATAGAAATGTGGATTGTAAACATGATTTCAATGAAGTCTCAGAAATGAAGAAACCTGGGGTCAAGGATATCCTAGTTTTGCAGTTACAAGAAAGATGACTATTGGATAGTATGACTATATATTTTGCATGAGATGAACCCTAATGTGCACATGTGTGTGTGTGTGTGTGTGTGTGTGCGTGTGTGTGTAGGGGACGGGAATGAAATACTGTTATTTGGGTGTCATTTGTTTCCAACAATACTTTTTTTTGAAATTTCATTCTCAATGTAGTGATGGTGAAAGGTGATGGTGTCCTTCAAAAGTTTAGCTCATTAACAGGGTTAATCTTTTCTTCTGGAAATGAGCTTTCACTCTTGGGTGATAGAATTCGTTATTGTGATAGTGGGTTTTTACAAAGTGAAGCAGCCCCTCATGTCCTGTCTCTTCTGCACATGCCTGTTTGCCTTCCACTATCCACCCTGAGTCAAAGCAGCACAAGGCAGATGCCACTTCTAGGTCCCTGGATTTGTCATTCACAATTGTGCATTGAAATGCAGACATGCACTGCATAATCACATTTCAGTCGATGATGGATCTCATCTATGAGGGTGGTTTCCTAAAATTATAATGTAACTGAAAAATTCCTAACATCTAGTGATGTAACAACTGTTGTAATGTTGTAGTGCAAAGCATTAATCAAGTGTTGGTGGTGATGCTGGTGTGATCAAGGTGTAGTCTGCACTGCCAGTTACATGAAAGCACAGCATACGCAATTTTATATAATACATAATATTTACAGTACATAATTAAAATAAACAACTCTGTTGCATATGTGGTAGCCTGCTGTCTTTTCATTATTTAAAATTTTATTCCTATTTATTAAAAAAATGAATTCTAGAACAGTCTCAGGCAGGTCCTCAAAGAATGTCTCAGAAAAAGGCATTGAGTTCCTAGGAAATGACAGCATGCACATGTCACTGACCCTGAAGACCTTCCAACCTTCCTGTGAGACAAGATGTGGAGGTGAGCTAGTGAGTGATGATTCCAATGATTAGCGGTGATGATCCCAGCGATGATTGTGTGGAATCTCATGTGTGTTTTGTATTTCAACTTGCAACAAAAGGGTATAAAAAGAAAAAATAAAATTAATTTAAAATAGGATTTTTTTCAGAATAAGAATACAAAGAAAAGATTTCATACAGTTGTTTAATACACTTGTGTTTTAAACTGATACTTTTTGAAAAGTCACAAACTTAAGAAACATAAGTTTATAATGTAAGAAAATTAGAGTACACTGAAGTAATTAATTATGGAAGAAACATTGTTTCATAAACTAAGTGTTGTCAAAGTGTGCAGTGCTTATAAAGTCCACAGTGGTGCACAGTCATGTCCTAGGCCTTTACACTCACTGACCATCACACACTGTCACCCAGAGCAATTTCCAGGCTTGCAGACTCCACTCATAGAAAGTGCCCTATACAAATATACCATTATTATTGCATCTTTTGTACCATGCTTACACTGAAAGTTCGCTACATGAAATATGTTGTTACATAAATACTTAACAATACATACTTACAATTGTGTTACAATTGCCTCCAGTATTCAGTACAGCAAAATACTGTGTGGTTTTGCAGTCTAAGAGATGTGGTCTATTCCTTACAGCCTCAGCATGGTGGGTTATACTATCAAGGTTTGTGTAACTATACTCTGAGATATTTGCACCAGAATTAAATTCCCTAAATATGAATTTCTCAGAATTTGTCTCCATTTTTAAGTGGCCTATAACTATAAATGTCTTTCCTTTAAAATTACTTAGTCACAGATATTTTATTATAGCAACAAAAAATGAACTAAGGCAGTACCTCTATAATTGTTGGCAAATATTTGTATGATTCTGATATCTTAAAACAAATTGTTATCTAAAAGTAATTGCTTCAGATTTTATCGAAGATATTCATTGCCATTGTTATACCCGATTTTTTGTGACAATATGCATATACGTGTGCTATTTATTCTAATTATTACCCTCTCCATATCCTTTATTGCTTCTGTATGGTTATCCTCACTGCAAATATCAGAATGAAATGGCATAGTATTGTTACTGATTTAGTAACAAACGTAAAGATCTAAATATATTAATAAGATGCATCATTCCAATTATAAAAGTTAGCACTCAGTTAATTCTAATTCATAATTAATATAAGTGGTAAATTTGGACCACAGTGTTATTTTGAAGATAAAACAAACGACTGCTTGAATTTGAAACATCTGAATTTTTTTTGAAATGAAAGAATCTGGAAAAGGTAATGATTAGAATAGCTAGCCATATGGAAACAATATATGTGATAAAATACTTCCTTCAGGAATTATTTATAATTTGAGGAAATTATTTCCATTTGTGCTTTTTATTTCTATGACTGTCTTGTAAATAATTTGATACAAAGATTTGAAAGAAGTTATATAACTCAATTACTGGTTTCATGCAAACGATGTACACATGTGAATCACTTTTACACATTTTTATAGATTTTATGTATTAGTAAGCTGAAAAATGAAAATTTGATAAGTAATTTTATCAGAAATAAAGCTATCTTGTTTATATCAATATTTTGATTATTGGAGCTGGGGTTGTGGCTCAGTGGTAGAGCACTTGCCTAGCATGTGCGAGGCACTGGGTTCAATCTTTAGCACCACATAAAAATAAATAAACAAAATAAAGGTACTTCGTCTATATACAACTAAAAATTTGTAAAAATAAGGATTTTGATTGTTTATACTCAGGGGTCAAATGGTGACAGCCAATTATTTCTGTCACTGGCAATTCTATTCATATAATACTGATAATAGAAGCTGTGACATGTGCATTCATTCAGTAATGTTTAGCCTATAAATGTCATTCTCAGATAGAGTTAATGATCCACTAAAAGCATTTTCATCATAATGGAACACCCATAAATATTGAGGAAATAGAAGCATAAAATTTGAAAGCGGTGAATATTTTAATTTTATTATGCATAATTTGGGTCATTTTATCTAATTTCATATTTAAATTACTGAAAATATTTTGTGAAAAATAAAAGGAAACATATTACAGCTTCCATTTCATGTACAAGAAATTCAAAGTTTTGCTTGAAGGACATTAAGTATTTTTAAAAATTTTCCTGGATATTTTTGTTTTATTCTTGCCTTTACTTTGAAATGGGAACAAATGAATGTGCTTATACATTATGCAAAATACATAACCTGTTGTTTTAAAATTAATATTTCTATAGCAAGAAAATGCATTATAATTTACATGCTACCATGATTATACAATGACAATAGCAGTAAATTTCATGTCAAATTTTTAAAATCATCATCATTAGGGTATAGTAATAATAGGAAAGTGATATATTTATTATAAAATACAGCCAAATATATAATATATTAAATATGTAAAAATATATACTATGCTTTATTTAAAGTAACTTATTCCTGAATTTAAACTATTTATGTATCCTTTCACATAATTCTTCTTATGATAAAAACAAGACAATCAACTATAAAACATTGAAAATGTTTCTGCTTCTTAGAGCATGGTTGTCTAGATAGACTGAAGAGTATTTCAAAATAAGTAGAAATCACAGAAAGAATCCCTTTATTTTTAAATGCTTCCCAAACTGAAAGATAACAAAGTTTCCCCAAGAGTGAATTAACAGCAAGAACAACAACAAAAAATAACTAAGAGCTGAAAACAGATGGGTAAGCAAAATGTGTGACCAAATGCCAGTATGTTTAAGCTTGTGCAAGGACGTTGCAGAATGGTAAGTTAGGCTTTGCATCACCATAAATTAGGCAATTGAAATTGAGAAAACCTAGATAAGGGAGGAGCACCCTAAATAAAACAGGAAAGGAGCAAAGAAATCAATTTTTCAGAAAAAGTCTTCTGCAATAGAACCTTTAATTCTCTAGTTCTTAAAGTAAGAGAAAAAGACAATACATATTCCCTGAGAAAACCTAAAATGAAAATTTTAAAAGACTGCATTTTGCATTAAACCCTGTCATGAAATTTGAGCAACAGCAACATAATTTTGTTCACAGTCAGAAAAGGAGTTGCATTGGAAGAAGATAATGACTAGAAAACATGAAAGGAGCTTCTAGTATCATGAAATAGTACAGTTCTTGACATAGATGCTGGTCGTACTGACAAGTTTAATTTATAAAATCAAGAAGATATATGCTTATGGTTTTTATGCATTTAAGCTTGCAAGTTACTCTTCCCTGTAGATAATGATTATATTTAACGTGTGGTGCTGGAGATCAAACATAGGGCTTCACCTTAAGCAAGTCCTCTACCTTTGCAGTTTCTAGAACCATCTTTCAATAATGGTTCCTAATTGTGTACATTTTCAAAAAACTGAAGATTTAGAGGCAAAGTGTTGCTCTTTATCATGGTGTCTTTGGACCTATTGGGAGTGGAAATATGCCCATGTATTTAAGCATCACCCTGATTTAAGTTCACATAGTTTTAAGAAGAAAAAAAAATATGATACACATATTGTCACATGCAAAGCAACAATACAGTAGAATTTTTTAGAATCTAAGACACAAATTCCAATATCCTCAATATTTTAATGTGGTCATAGTAAGTAATATGTTCTGTCTATGCATACCAGGGATTTCGTACCATATTTTAACTGGCTGTAATTCCCCCAGTCATACTTCCTTGCACTATGACCCTCCAGCTCACTTAATCACTGTCCTTTACGTTTTTGGATATCTTTTTGTGCTGGTAATCAATCCTAGGGCTCTACACAGGCTAGGGCCCTGCATTACCACTGAGCTACACTCCCTGTCCACTCTCTCTTTTTTTTTTAATCATTTTTGGAAGAATGTCTTTTATCTTAGCATTCTTAGTTTTCTTGAAAATAGCTCCCTCTAATGTCCTTATCAAAATTATTATGTCTTTATCATACATAAGATGAGCTTCAGACAAATCTTTTCCATTACTAGTCCATGTCAAATCCAGTTTTCAAGGACCAAAGGACATTTGACTACATTGAGTCCAGTGTTGGTTGAGTCTTCAAAAGTGATAGGTATTTTTGAAGAAAGAGAAAGTCAAGTAAAATTCATTCACCTTCAAGTAGTAATAGCACTTGGGCCATTGTTAATCATTCAGAGGTGTATTTCAAGATATATTCTGGTCAATACAAAAGCAATGCTCCTCATAATTATATTTTTGGTGTTTTAGGGTAAAATAATCACTGATCATTAGCTCTTATACAACACTTGTACTAACCCTTTTGTATGTCATTCTGATACTTGTATAATCACTTTTGCAATGTTCCAGTCTCACTCACCTCTGGACTAACCAATCGAACAAAGCAGAATACGGTATGGCAACAGGTAGTCATATGCATCTTATGTCACACACATGCAGTCTTATTTATATTATTTTATTCACAGTAATTTTTTGCTCAAGTTGCTAGCAATATTACTAGACAAAATGCTCCAACTTTTTAGTTTTGATTACTGGGAGCTCTTTCCAGTGTCTCTTTAACAATTGGCATCATTTTCTTTTTGTTTTTTTTGGATTTTTGTTACCCAACCCCAAGTGTTTCTTTATTTGGCACGGCAAGTTGTTCTAAGATCACATTTCCAGGCCTCGGATTAGCCGTTTCTCAAAGTGCCCTGACTGATTAATTTTATTGCACAATGATTTTAGAAACCAAGATCTGATGCTCGATGTGCTCATTGAATTTGGGGAGTCACTGCCTGATGAGCTGTCTTAATCTATGTCTAGGAAACAAAGCAAGGAAGTATATATATTAATATGTGTATTAACCCATATGCACATGTACGGATGTGTGAAGATCTGGAGATATATATAATATAGATAGATAGATAGATAGATAGATAGATAGATAGATAGATAGATAATGACTATGTTTTGACTAACCCTGAATTTGTGTTGTTGTATCCAACTCTAATTCCTTATTGCTTCAGTCATTGTAGCATTCTCTTCTTGCTCCTTTGAAATTTCCTTTTTCAATATTAGAAAAACTGACTTCAACTATCTGCCATTCACTTAATTGTTAAATTTCTGAACATATGCTCAAATAGGTAAGCTGCACCTTCATAGAAACAGCTTTATTAGCAGTGTATATGTGTAAATCCTTTGGGCTTCGTTGTATAGACTCCATTTAGTTCCAGTTATTTGGTCAGTTTTTCTCTAACCACATTCTATATTTTGTTTCAAAGATTGGTAATATAGTTAAATCTTTTCGTCATATTCTATCCTGTGATCCCATGTCCTCCTAAATTATTTAAATTCTCGTACATTAGGAATTGCTCTTCATGCCATGGATTGATGCCTTTAAAATGATCAAATTATGTTTCCATTATTGCTGTAATATACAGAAGAACATCATGGTCTTAACTTACATTAAGTGCATAACTTTTTCTTACACACTCCGTCAAAACTTTGGCAAATAGCAATATTATTTCTTGTCTATTTTGTTTTACCCTTTCCACATTTAATATAAGTGAAGTATAGGAGCAGTTTTTTTCCTAAATTTTTTCTTTCTCTTAGCTCATATAATTAACATGAATTCATGCTTTTTCATAGCTTGATAACTTCTTGTTTTGGATAAATAATAATATTCCACTTTAAAGTACGATGGCAGTTAATCTAATTATTTACCTACTGAAGAACATCCTGATTGCTTTTGGTTTTTAGCAATTATAAACAAAACTTTGGCAATCATTTTCATGAAGTTCATGAATCTGTGAATACAGCTTTTAATTTGGTAAAATGATATTTAACTGATAAAATATCCAAGGTAGCTGTGTCGATCTGAATTTAAGCTAATAATTAATGAGAATTATTATTCCTCTGAATTTCTAGTCAATTTACACATTTGATAGATTCTAATAGGGAATAAATAGTGGTGTGTCTTGTTTTAATTTGTAACGCATTACAACTGATGTTAAACATATTTTTGAAAACAAATTTGCCATCTATATGTCCACAGGGCAATGATGTCTGTCACACATTCTGTTATTATTCTCTTTGGTGAGTCTTTTTTTCAGATTTTTTAAAACTATTTAGTTGAGACATTCATTTCTTAATGTGAATTTGAGGAGTTAGTTTTATATTTGGGGCCTATATCCTTGTGAGATATATTTTTCTCCTAGTCTATGTCTAGAAAACATTTGTTTCCTGATTTATATGATTTGACAATTCATTTGAATAATGACTGTAACAGAACCATAATTTTAAAGTTTAATAAATTAAAATGTTAACTTTTTACTCCTACTAAGCATGGTTTTGATGATGTAATTAAAATCTCATTTAAAAAACCCAAGACACACAGATTTTTTTCCCATGTTTTCTCTTAGAAGTTTATATCTTTTCATTTTATATTTTACATTGGTAAAATATAAGGTCTCTTTATAGGCTAATTTGTTTGCATAGGAATGTACAATTATTATAGAATATTTGATGAAAATTTTAGAAGGAAATCATGCAAATTGTCACTATTAAATATGATCTCAGCTGCAGATTTATGTAGATGTGTTTTGTCAAACTGTGGCATTTTCCCTCCATTCCTAATTTTGCTGAGAGTATTTAATCATGAACAGGTGTTGAATTTTTCAAAAGATTTTTCTGCATCAGTTAATATCATCATATGATTTTTCTTTTCTGACATGTTGACATTATGGATTAAAGGGAGTGATTTTTAAATGCTAAAATCCTTTTGTATATACTATAAAATTTCTTTTGACAGGTTAATGGATTCAGTTTATTAATATCCTGTTAAGATTTTAGTGGTGTATGTTCATGATAATTGTTGGTCTACAATTTTCTTTTTCATAATATCTTATTCATTGAAAAGTTAGTGGATCAGATGAGAGGAAAACCCAAGACAAAATTCTATCTAATTAAAGAGGCATTTGAACGGGGACCCATGGACTAGAAATGCAGATATGTGTGGGAATGTCTGGCTTGGAGTGTGTGAGTCCTGAGCTGCAAGTTCACCAGAGAATCACAGTGCAGTGCCTGTATACAAAGTCGATGTCAGGAGAGCAGCTTCTCGCCCACCCCATAAAGCCTTCTAGGTAAATTCTTTTAATTACCAATTATAAGGCCTAGAAAAATCAAAAATAGGATTTTGGTCTAGAACTAGAATGCCCAAATAAAATTTTTGATCCCTCTGAACCTAAATAAGAAACAAATGCTACCCCTTCTAGGAATCAAGTTAGTTGGGCATTAAGTATCTCTAACAACAACTGTCTGAGGTAATAACAGAGAAGGATTAGGATAAAAATTTCACCAAGCAAGATGAAGAAGATTGTCTGAAGGAGTGAGCATAACTGAGTCCCAACCATTTCCAGGCAAGGAAAAGATATTCTATCACCCATTAAAATCTCTTTTAGAGACCCAGGATGCATGTCATCTGAGACACATGATGAACTATTTTAGTGGATCATTTTACATTGCCAGTTTCATTGATTCAGGTTCAACATTGGTGGTTTGTCAGCAATAAGTCAAGGCTTATGCAGTTGTCAAGGCTACATGGACCAAGACATTGGGAGTAATGTGTTGTACCTGCAGTTCTGCAGGGTCTCATTTAGAACCTCAAAGACTATGAATAACAGGTTGTTCATAACCTTTTCTAGGTGAATGGCATTTACTGGATGTAAATATTCTGAATGTGTATAGATAGAGCCTTGGTATTAACATCTGATAATTGAACACTCAGAAAATCTCACAAAGGAGGTTTAATTTTTTTTAAATTTTTACTCAAATTTCAATTTTTTTCCTTTTCACATGTGCTCTTCAGGCTACCAGGATATCTAGTTGTGATTTATCTGGATCTATCTGTATCATCTAAAATCCACAAGCTCCACATGGATTTGTGTTTATTACCTAAAAACTTTATTCTGGAAATATATTGGTTTAATGCCAATTATCTATAGAATATCTCTCAGTTCTCAGATGAAGTTACTCTTCAAATTTAACTATTGGTCTGGTCCTTCTATTTCACCCACATAAACAGTAAGCAATATGTGCCTTCAGAATGTCTAATGTACATTTGGTTGACTTCTATGAGAAGATATACGACTTGTCATCTCTCTAATGAATCAATTTAGTTCTGATGGTACCCAAACCAAATTAAGATACACTTTCAAAATATCAACTCAAAATGCTTGGAATTTCAGATACCCTGAATGGGAGAATAATGATGTAGATCATATTACTCAATATGAAAACTGAATTTTACTTTTATTTCTTTCAAAGATATAAAGAGTTAGCATTAACTCTTTCTATATGAACACCCTGCCTCTTTTGATGGTGGGACTTCTGAATAGTTTCAGCACACCTGGTATGTAAATCTCATGAATTTATTCTACTCAAAATAATTAAAAGTCTCCATGAACCATAGAGTTATTATTTTTTTCCTTAAGGAAAGTTATTCTGAGAAGGAACAACACATGAAAAAATATACTGCAGGATTTTTGATAATAAAAGAGATAAGCCGGGTGCCTGTAATCCCAGCAACTCGGGAGGCTGAGGCAAGATGATCTTGAGTTCAAAGCCAGCCTCAGCAATTTAGCAAGGCCCTAAGCAACTCAGTGAGACCCTGTCTCTAAATAAAATACAAAATAGGGCTGGGGATGTGGCTCAGTGGCCGAGTGTCCCTGAGTTCAATCCCTGGTTCCAAAAAAAAAAAAGAAAAAGGAGATTAAAAAAAGCAAGTTTGAAACATAGAAAGGAACTTTCTACAGCATCTAACATAATTTTCTATGAAATTGAGAAATTAATTAAAATATATATAACACTTCCTGTAAGTTTCCAAGAATATGAATCGAATATCTATTTTGGAATCAGTCTACAATGAGTTTTTTACACATCCCATTTTTATTGATTCATTTTAATTATAAATAATATTAGGATACATTTTGACATGACCACAAAAGCATTGAATAAAATTTGCTCTAATTCGGTTCCCAGCACTTTCTCCTTTCCCCCTCCTCCCTTCCTCTATTCCCTTCTCTATTTGTTTTTCTGCAATTTATTTGTATTTTTAATTAGTGACTTTTACTTGATGTTGAATTCACTGTGATATATTCGTATATGTATATAGGAAATTTTGTCCAGATTCAGAGTACTCTTTCTCCCCTTCTCATCCTTTCTTCCTCCCCTTCATCATCTTCCTCTACTCTATTAATTTTTCCTCTATTTTGATGAAATTTCCTATCCTATTTTTTTTTCCTTTCTCTACCTTAGCCCCCTTTGACCTGCCCTACTTTGGATTAGCTTCTACATATCAGAGAAAACATTCAACCCTTGACTGTTTGGATTGGCTTATTTCACTTAACATGATAGTCTCCAAACCATCCATTTACCAGCAAATGTCATACTTCCATTCTCCTTTATGGCTGAGTAATAATCTTTGATGTATATAACACATTTTGTTTTCCCATTCATCTGTTGGAAGGGCCCCTAAGTTAGCTCCATCTCTTGAGTGATGTGAATTTTGCTTCTATAAACATTGATGTGGCTGTGCACAGTAGGATGCTGATCTTACATTCTTTGGATATATTTTGAGGATTGAGTAGCTAGGTCATAAAGTGGTTTCATTTCTAGTTTTTTTGAGGGATACCGATCTGCTATCCAGAATACTTGCACTAATTAACACTCCCACCATAAATCTGGGAGTTTACCTTTTTACTCACATGCTTACCAACATTTATTATTTGTACTCTTGAAAATTGCCATTCTCACTTGAAAGACGTGATCTCAATGTAGTTTTGATTTGCAATTCATTAACTGCTAAAGGCATTGAACCTTTTCCATTTATTTGTTGACAATTTGTATTTCTTCTTTTGAGAAATGTCAATTCAGGTCTCTTGGCTATTATTGATTGGGTTATTTGTTTTTCTGGTATAAGTTTGTTTAGTTCTTTGGATATTGTGGATATGAATATCCTATCTGAGGAGTGGGTGGCAAAGATCTTCTCCCATTCTGTGGGAAAAATGTAGTTTTTTTATAGGTTAGTCATGACTAAAGTAAAGAAGATTGGTGGGGATTAGAGGTCTTTTGCCTAGTATTTATTCCATAAAACTGGAATGCCTCACCTTTGTGAAATAGAACACTGCTTAGTGTTCACTATGAAGTAGGGCAGGAGAATTTTTTTTTAATTTTTAAATTGACACATAATAAATCTACATATTAAGGGATAAATTATTATATGCATTTATACAATGTGTAATAATCAAATCAGAGTAATAAGCATATCCATCTCTTCCATCATTAGTCATTCCATATACCCTGGTCATTTTAGATTCTTCCTTTCTAGTCATTTTACAATAAATCAGATTTTTTCAAACTAATAATTACCCCCTGTGCCAAAGAAGGCCAGAAATAATTCCTTTCCTGTTTTGGTGCTCCTTATTGACCTGTTTTCTGTCCCCATTCGCCCTGCCCTTCCCAGTCTCTGGTAACTGTCATTCCACTCTGTTCTTCTACATGATTCCTCTCTTAGTTTCCACAAAAGATTGAGAACATGTGTTATTTGTCTTTCTGTGTCTAGGATATTTTGTCATAGTGACGTTCATTTTCATCCATGTTCTTTCAATGACAAGGTTTTATTCTTTCTTAAGACTGAATGTATTCCATTGTGTAAGTGCACCACACCACCCTGAATGTGTCTGATCTCGGAAGCTAAGGTGCGACAAGTCTGGTTAGTACTTGGATGAGTTTTTTATCAAACTCAATGAAAAATAAAACTGGGAAAGATCTATGCTTTCCAAAGTTCAAAACAGAGGCAATAAACGATAAGCCTGGATACCTCATATCAATCTCAAAATGCATTCTCAAAATAATAAGATGTATGATATCACATTTGTATTTCATTTTCTAATTTGTTACTTCACTATAATTCCAGTGTCATTCAGCTTAACAACACTTTACCCACCAAGATTCATATTTGGTTTACTTACAATAACTTCTCATTTACAGCATGTTTTAAAGTATATTGTTCATGGGTTTATAATAATTATTTCCCTCAGTTTAGACTATAGGAAATTGGAGAGCACATCACAAGATCTAGAACCTTAACTCAGTCATCTTCCAATTTTATTAACAGAGGGAGTAGTAAGTAGTCTGCTACAATCCCTTCCTTCACACTCCCATTCAGTATCATTGTCTATTGATCTTACTAAAAGCATGCTTCAACACAATTTAAATTTGGAATTTTCCTGTCCCTTTTTTCACAAGTGTTCTCGTAAAGTTATCAATGACTTTCAAATAGCCAAACTTTTGAAGCTCGATGTTGCCTCATTCAGCACAACTGACCTCCTGATATTCCTTAAAACAGTTTCCTTAGACTCCATAACAACATACTCTGCTAGTATTTCATGCTCCTCTGGATCTTTTGTATGGATTCCTATTCTCTACTTTTTGTAAAAAAAAAAAAAAAAAAAAAAGAATATTCATACCTCACTAGCCTATCCCATCTTATTTTCTTATACATCCATGTTTTTTTCTTAATAACCCTGCCCTTGTACTAGTGATTTTGTTGTTGTTGTTGTTTCTTAATGTAAAAACTCAGGGAATAATTGTTTTGGTTTTCTGCACTATCCAATCTTTGTCCTACCTACTCAATTCTGGGTTGCATTAAGCTCCTAGACAATCTATACACTAATGGATATTGCTTTCTTCCCCTAACATTTAATTTGTAAAAATATATGGTTTGGCTTTCAGGCTATATTTTGCTTGCCCCTGATTTTTTTTAACCCCATTGATTCTGTTTGCCTCTGCCCTCTTTTCACATATTTAATTTCTAACCAACAACACTTTTATTAACTGAGGAATCTTTGTACATCCAATTTTTAATATCTCCACTTGGCCATATGAAAGAATCTCAAATTCAAGGTTTCAAACAATAAATTATTATTGTATTCTTTCAAATTACTTTCTTCCAGCTCAGAAAAAGTCAATGCCATATTCATTGATTCTTTCAAGACAGAAAAATTATGACTTCTATTTGACTTTATTCCATGTCATAATCTCCTGGATCAAATTAAGCATAAACTCTTGTCAATTCTTTCTCCAAAATATGATATGAATCTCTATCAAGAAAGTTATTCAAGAGAAAAAGGCATGGATCTGCAGAAGAGTTGTACCATAACAATGTCCATAGCAGCAATTTTAAGGACAATCTAAATCTGGAAATATCCTACTGTTTAGTAAGAGCCAAATTGCAGTATATATTTACTACAGAAGGGCAACTGGGAAACAAACAAAATACTGGATAAAAATGTAACACATTATGGCATGCAAAATAATTCAACATAAGATACTAGCTATAAATTACATGATCACATTTGTATGAAATTTTAGGTGACAAAAACGCCCTAGTGATTTTGAAGAAGTCTCAGATTGTTTGGGGCAGGAATAAGGGAGAGGTTGAATCACAGGGAGACTGAAGAGTATTATTTAGAGAATCTGGAGAATCTGGCATCTTTGATATGTCGTGGTTTTGTGACTATGAAATTGCCATTTATTTATTTATTTATTTATTTATTTATAGTGACAGGATCTCATGAAGTTGCTCAGTGCCATGCTAAATTTCCAAGACTGGCTTTGAACTTGTCATCTTCCTGCCTAGGCCTCCCAACTGTGTGCCATTGCACCCAGCAGTATTTACTATTTTGTTAAAGTCAATTTTTTCCTCATTGGTTCTTTGCAAATTTGTCATAAATAAACTGACCACATATGTAGGGATTGTTTCTCCATTCTTTACTGGGAACCTTGGTGTATCATCTATAATTATAATAATTTCATACTCTTTTCATTATTATAGTTTTATAATAAGTTTTGATATTTGATATCCGCCAACACCTTTAGTCTTCCTTTGGGGATTTTTTGACTCTTTTGTATTTTTATATGAATTTTAGAATCCATGTCCTTGTCTGTTCAAAATCAATGTTCATACATTTGCCCAGACTTGACATAATAACTGTTATCATAAAGATATTAATTTTTAATCAATAAACATTTTATATTCTTCAGTTTTTTAAGGAGCATTCTGTGGTTTCCCTGAGGACAAATTGTTACATCCTTTACAAAATACTGGGTTAATCCAAAGTGTCTACAGTTATGTTTTTTATTTATATTGTATGAAGATAGATCAAGCAACTTAGTTTCTCAATCTCACTTAGTATAAAACACCACAAAGGCCACAATTTGCTTGAGCTTGTTCACTAAATCCATAAATGACAGATGCATCAAAATTGATATTTTTAACCTGACAACAATATATAATATTAGGCGGTGGCTTTCTTCTTTGTATAAGACCCTCAGAGTCTACCCTTATTCATGTTTCCTAGGATTTAGCTGATGTTATCTGCAACCATTTTAGCTTCTTAGGCCTTAATAGGACCAGATACGTTTTCATATTTTGCTGGTGCAGCATGCTGACGTGGAGTCCACATGCAGGTCAGCAGACAATGAGAAGTGACGTGAAGGGCACCAGAGTAGAACTGTAGTCTCTTACAAAATCTTTTCTCAATGTTTGGCATTATAGGATTTCTACTGACCTCATAAGACAGAAGAGAAGGTGTTACCTTCCCTAGCAAGAGAGATTCAGTGATGTTTTATGGTTTAAAATTACTTTAAAAATAGGGAATAACTACATAGAAAAACATCTTTATCTTTACCTCACTCTCGCCAAAACATCCCCATTCTTGATTTCAAAGCGCCAACATTTCCTAGTCAATTGTGTAAGTTTTACCCAAAGAACTGTGAGACTACGCATCCAACATCACTGGAGTTCAGCAATGGCAGAATTGACATCTCAATTTTGGGTGGACCAACCTTGAAATCTGCAGGCCAGTCCTGGAGGATCTATGCATCTTTCATCTCTTCATTTGATATATTAAACCCTGAGATTGTCAGTTTTCTATTTTTGTAGATCTGTATTTTAAGACACCACCATTTTCCCCACATCATTTTAATTTCTCAAAGCATGTTTGTGAATCAGTGACTGCTCTCTCTGCCGAAGTCTTATCTTTCTTTATTTTTTTAAATTTATTTTGATTCATTGTACACAAATGGAGTACAGCTTTTGTTTCTCTGGTTGTACAGGAGGTAGAGACACACCATTTTTGTACTCATAGATGTCCATAGGGTCATGATGTTTGTTTCATTCTGTTATTATCCTTACTCCCCAACCCAATCCCACCCCTCTTTTTTCACTATGCAATCCATCCTTCCTCTATTCTTGCCTCCCTCCCAACCTGCATTATGTATAATCATCCACTTATCAGAAAGATCATTCAGCCTTTGGTTTCTTGGGATTGGCTAATCTCACTTAGCATGACCATCTCCAACTTCATCCATTTACCTGCAAATGCCATAATTTTATTCTTCTTTATGAATGAGTAATATTCCATGGTGTATATATACCACATTTTCTTTATCCATTCATCTATTGAAGAACATCTAGGTTGGTTCCACAATCTAGCCATTGTGAATTGAGCAGCTATGAACATTGATGTGGCTACATCACTGTAGTATCCTGATTTTAAGTCCTTTGGGTATAGGCCATAGAGTGGGATAGCTGGGTCAAATGGTGGATCCATTCCAAGTTTTCTGAGGAATTTCCACACTCCTTTCCAGAGTGGCTGCACTAATTTTCAACCCCACCAACAATGTATGAGTGTACCTTTCTCCCCCTACCCTCGCCAACACCTGTTGTTGCTTATATTCTTGATGATAGGCATTCTAATTGGGGTGAGATGAAATCTTAAGGTGGTTTTGATTTGCATTTCTCTTATTACTAGAGATGTTGAACATTTTTCATATATCTGTTGATTGCTTGTAGATCTTCTTCTATAAAGTGTCTGCTCATTTCCTTAGCCCATTTATTGATTGGATTATTTGTAATCTTGCGGTAAAGTTTTTTGAGTTCTTTGTAGATTCTGGAAATGAGTGCTCTATCTGAACTGTGTGTGGCAAAAATTTTCTCCCACTCTGTAGGATCTCTCTTCACATTGCTGATTGTTTCCTTTGCCGAGAAAAAACTTTTTAGTTTGAATCTATCCCAATTATTGATTCCTGCTTTTATTTCTTGTGCTTTGGGAGTCAAGTTAAGGAAATCTGGTCCTAAGCCAACATGATGAAGATTTGGACCTACTTGTTCTTCTACTAGGTGCAGGGTCTCTTAGCCCTCACTGAAGTCTCCCACTTCTGTGCTTTGCCAGCTGCGGAAGTCCCATGGGAGCACTCAGCACCAACACACCAGGTACGGAAGTCTCAGGCACCTGCCTGCACTCCAAAGTCTTCTCTCTTGTAGGCACTTCTTTTAGGCTATGTCAATGATAATTTGATAAACTGCTTTGCCATTGGCATGCACTAATATAACCCATTTTTGAAGAGGAATAAAAACATCTTTTTCTTCAAAATGTAAAATGTTGATTCTATTAATATACATGTGTACATGTATCAAATTATCACATTGTACAACATCAATGTGCACAACTAAATAAGAAAGTCAAAATTCCCAATTTTTTTTTTTCTTTATCATTTTTCTTTTAGGCTTGGGGATTGAACCCAGGGGAGCTTCAGCACTGAGCTATGCCTCCAGCTTTTTTTTTTTTTTAAACAGGTTTCATTAAGTTGTTTAGAACCTCCACTAATTTGAGGCTGGCCTTGAACTTCCAACCCTCCTGCCTTAGCCTCCTGAGTCACTGGAATTACAGCTGTGCACCCCTTTGTCCACCCAATTTCTGTCTGATGCGCTGCTGAAATTCTCTTATTAAATAATGTATCGGCTAGCATTCTGTACAAGTAAAATAAATAGTTTATATATTATGCCAGACAGAGTTAAGGATAAAATTTAGCATTCACAGTCTACAGAAGGCAGTGCATTCGTTTGCTAGGGTTACCAAGACAAAATAGCACAGTGGCTTCTTTACATGGCCATCCCTGTGTGGAAGTGTATGACCTACTCTCTCTCCTGATAAGGACACAGGTCCAATTGGAACACTCCCAGTCTAATAGCCTCATTTTAACTCAACTACATTTTTAAAGACTGTCTCTCCAATACAGTCACATTCTGAGGTACTAGAGGTTAAGGATTAAAAACAAATTTTGATGGAGATAAGATTCAGTCCTTAAAAGGCAGGATATGCCACTTTTTGGCTTTGATACAAATAATTACTTCTGAAACACTAAACAACAGACTCTCCAGGTGTTTGCTGCCTCTGCCACCATTAAGGAGATGAGAAATCAAAAACCACAACTGGAATCAAGGAATTCAAGCACACACACTATAAAAATTTGCATCAAGGCATCTGAAAGTTAAGTAATGCACTCAGATTGCTGTGCAAAGACCCTCCAAGAACTGGTTAAAACATTTTAAATTTTCACATCTTTGTAAGTCCTTTTATATTTTAGTCTACTTAAAATTCTGATTTTTTTTCAGTTTTTTGATTCTTTAAGTGCAGATAGACAGGTATTATAATTTAGTTCTGCTTAAACATTGTCATTAATTTTGAACATATCTGTCTCAATCTATCACAATTTTCCTCATTGACATTCACATGTACTTATTTGTTAGTTTTTTCCTCTCAAATGTTCATTTTACAATCATATTTAATGAGCATGTTAGTAGTCATACATTTGTAAAGCAAATTTCCCATCCAAAAATAATATAGATTTAGATCAGGACATTTTCAATTTGTTTGTTACAGTGACATTTTGAAATACATAATCAGGTTGGATTTTAATAGTGTCATACTCAGGTTCACTGTCATTCATCTGGTAAGATAAAAACCTCAGTTGGAATATTTTTGTTTTCAAGTGGAATTTTAAAATCCACACAGGTGGGGATGGAAACTGTCAAAAATATTTTGTAATGGATTAAGCATGAATATGGCAGAAACGTGGAAATCCAACAGAATAATATACATCTTTATGGATGCTTTGATCAAAATTTTATTATATTTACTATAAACAATTTTATATGTTAATTCCCAAAGATATGAAAAATAGAGTACTATACTTGAAAATAATTGGTGTTTTTCTATTTGTACTTTTTATGGCAATGAATTGTTTACCTGATCAGGTTTGATATTACATTTCTCACTGCTAAATTGATGAAGACTATGAAAAAAGATCAGAGGAAAGTTTCTGTAAAGAGACTGAATTTAGATAAAGCTGTTTTAATCGATTCCATTGTTGTATCCTCTGTGTGTTTTTCTGTGTGTATCATAAACTCACTTCAAGCACATAAATATGTATGACCATAATTGTCCAATAAAAGAAAATATCGTTCAATGAATGGTATTAATTACTACAAAATTTTAAAAATTCATATTAAAACTAAATTTAGATCTTGACAGAGCAAAACTATAAATTAGCAAGACATGATCTTGTCTTAGGATTCTGAGTTGAGAAAACTTAAAACTACATGATACACAGGGAAAATAAATTGTCATCTTACCCATTTTTACTCCAAGTGCTTTTATGTATTTACTTAACTCTTTAGTTCTAGAATTACTTCATTGTTTCCTATTATGAACACAGGATTTTGTGATGACTTTGTCTGCTGTATCAATGTGTTTAATGATCATTTTTATGGTTCTTTTTTTTGAAATTTGCAACTACATGTAAGTCTAATGTTTCAGTTAATGTTGTTACCATTTCATGTCAGCTGAGTCTCCTATACTCCTCCTTAATTATTTACTCTTTCCTTCTAGACTGTGCTTTCTAACTCCTAGAGAAAATTGAGTCTATCAGGTATACACTTAACACACCAATTAATCACACATTTTCCTTCAATTTGTTTGCTTCTGTGTTTGTGTAATACTTATCACCTCCAATGCACTGCAGGGTCCATGACTTGAGGAATATTGCATTCCATGTTATGGCACTTTGGTGTTTGTAGTAGCGCTGGGGATTGAACCCAGGGCCTCATGCATGCTAGGATAGGTTTCAACAACTGAGCTAGATCCCCATCCCTTTTTCAAATTTGTTTTCAGACAGGATCTTGCTAACTAGATCAGGATGGTCTTGAACTTGCAATCATCCTGCCTCAGCAGCTGGGATTACAGTAGTATACCACCATGCCTTGTGGGGGTGGGGAACAGAAAAATTTTGAAAGCACAAACTCCAAATTTCTCTCTCCCACAAATAATTCCCAGTTTTTCTGACTCCATTACGGAAGGAGGTTCCTGACCTCCTATAAGAAAAATCAACTCATTTTTCTTATATCTTTAACTTTTAACTAGATGAAGAGTGAAGACTTTTTCACTTTAAGAAAACAACAAATTATTTTACCTAAAAGACATCTATAAGGTACTTCAACTAACAAGAGCAGAATATACATCACCATAAAGCAGATATGGAAAATTCACCAAGATCATATTTAGGGCCACGAAACAGATCTTAAAAATGCAAATGAAACAGGTACGAATTTTTTAAAAATGCATAAGTCACATTTTAAATGATATTGTACAGATAATTCAAATATTAAACTGAAGCAAGCAGTAGAAAATCAAATACAACTGAAATTATACGTGTTTCTTGACAGCCCAATAAAATATTTTTGGATATTCTTATCTTTTGCAATTTTATTGTTAAATGCAAAATGCAGGAAATAATCTTGAAAAATGTTGTATATATGGTCAATTCTCTTTGTGAACCACTTAACTTTTTGATATATATTATATAGCTTTTTATACATTTTGGGTCATTTTATAGCACATTTCACATAAATTAAAACTGATTATAATTTTTGTGTTTGCCATTTAGGGACAAATATAGAATGATACAATGTTTTATTTTTTCATTTATTTAAGAATTATGTAATTACACAGTTTTCTTGAAAAAATTGCAAATGAATAAACCACTCAACGATTTCTATGGAACACAAAAGGATTAAATTAACAGCCAGTAACAGAAAAATAATGGGAAAATGCCCCAATTGCATGGAGTTTAAACAACATACATATAAATATTACAGTAATGGAGAAAATTCAGAAGATACATTAAAATACGTAGTAACAGAGTGAAAACGAAAAGCATAACATTTCAGAAATTTTGACACACAGTGAAAGAAGTGGCCAAAGGAAAACATAACTCATGAATGGAAGTATTAAAAGAGAAGGAAGATCTAAAATCAATATACTAGGTTTCTCTTTAGGAAAGTAGAAATAATAAGTAGAAATTAAATCCAAAGTGAGGAGAAAAGGTAAAAATTGAAAATTAGAGAAAAAATAAAAATATTTACAGCAGGAAATTGAAATTCAAAATCAAAGCATCCAAAGGTGGCTATTTAAAAAGATCAATAAGGTTGATATCACTCTAGCCTTAGGTTACCTAAGAAAAAGAATATGAATGGCAAGTATGAGAACTGAAGAGGTGATGGAACTATAGACACAAAAGGTATTAAGAGGGTAATAATTTTTCTTTTTTTGGCGGTGCTGGGGATTGAGCCCAGGGCATTGTGCTTGCAAGGCAAGCTCTCTACCAACTAAGCTATATCCCTAGCCCAAGAGGGTAATACTATAAACACCTCTATGACCACAAATTTCATAAGCTAGATGAAATGAATCAATTCATTGAAAAAAACACTGTCTGCCAAAACTTGAGAAAGAATCTGAATAAGCCTATATCTATTTGAAAATTGAATCAATAATTACCAACCTTAATTCCATAACAGAAGAAACACCAGTTCAGTTGAGTTCATCAGTGAATTCTACCAAATATTTTAGGGAGAAATCACACCAATTTTCTATAGTTTCTTTCAAAAGACAAATATTACTGTAACATTTCCTAGCTCATTCAATAAGATCAGCATCACCCTAAGGTAATCCCAGGAAAAAGCAAACAAAATAGAGAGAGAGAAAGGGAACGAAAGGATCTACAGAACAAGAGTTCTCGTGAACAAAGATGAAAATCTCTAAACAATATTAGTAAAATATGACAATGTACAAAAACAATGAAACGCCACAATGAAGTATTCAAAGCTTGTTCAAAATCTGAAATTCAATTAATGTAATCTATCACGGTAACAGTCTCTGGAAAACTATTCATGATCACATCAATAGATAATAATTTCTTGACAATTATCCATACCCACTAATCATAAATTAAAAGAAGTAAGTAATAAAGGGATTTGTCCTCAATTTGATAGAGAAGATCTACTTAAGACCTACAATAAAGCTCACAAAGTGGCAATGAGAATCTTTCTGACAAAGAAAGAAGGGAAAAAAGGCAAAAGGTAAGGGGGAAGCCCCTTTTGACCACTTATTTTTATTTTTTCCTTATGGTCCTGGGGATTAATCCTAGGGTTTTGCACATATAAGGCAAGTACTCTACTACTGATCTACATCCCCAACCCTTTTTATTTTATTTTGAATCAAGGTGTCATGAAGGTGTCCAGGATGGCCTCCAACATGTGATCTTCCTTCCTGGGCCTGCTGAGTAGCTGGGACTACAGGCCTGCACCATCGTGCCCAGCTCCTGAACATTTATATCCATATTGTACTCACAGTCCAAGATAAAATAATGAGACAAAAAATGGAATGAAACACAAACTGATCTGGAAAGAGAAATAAAATTGTCCTCTTTTCATATGTGACATGTCATGTCTGTAGGAATTTGAAAATAATCAACAAAAGAATTCTTGAAACTAAGTGATTTTGTTAGGTTGTAGTATACAAAGTCCATGTGAAAAGTAAACTTCTTTCCTGTATACCAGCAATGAACGAGTAAAATTTGAAATTAAAACAAACTATATTACAAAAGACAAACTTATGTATCAATTTAATAAAATATGCATAAGATCTACATGAGGAAAACTACAAAATGCTGGTCAATGAAATTAAATAACCAAAATAAATGGAGATATATATGTCATGTTCATGGATAGGAAGTCTCAATGCTGTCAAGATATCAGTTCATCCTTAATTGATCTACAGATTTGGTACATTCCCAATAAAAACACCAGCAAGCTATTTATAGATACCAACAAACTAATTCTAAATATTAAATTAAGAAGGCAAAAGGCCCAGAATATCCAATACAAGGCTGAAGAATATAGGGAAACTGTCAAACTCATGCTATCCAATTTTAAAAGTTCCTATAAAATTCTAGTAATCAAGACAATGTGGTATTGGAAAAAGAATGGACAAATAGATCCATGAAAAAGAAAATAAGAGCATAAAAATACCCACACAAATATAGAGGTAGTATTTGACAAATGAGCAATGTTAACACAAGGGGGAAAAGCTCTTTCTTTCAAGAAATGATGCTAGGATAACTGGACAACCACATGCAGACAAGTGAAGACAGAGAGGAACTTATTCCTTCTCAAAATTAACTCAAAATGCATGGCTGGTCTTAGTGAAAAATTAAGAACTATAAAAGTCTGAGAATTTAAGATAGGAGACAACCTCGATTACTTTAGGTTTGGTGATGATGTCTTAGCTACAACAGCAAAGGCCTGATCCATCAGAGAACTGAGAATCTTGACTTTTTTTTAAAATTAAAAGAAAGACTTACTTTGCAAAAAACAATGTCAGAGGATGAAGACAACTTTTAGATTGGAAGAAAATGTTTGTATAAATGGTAATGGTCACTATTTGTATGAGCAGTGATGGTTATGTTAATTTTCTCTTGTTGCCTGATTCAGTAAAAGTATTAAATGTCTTAAACAGGCAGAAATATTAGAAGTTGAAAAACAGTCACACTATATAAGAAGCTAATGTTTTGGGTTTGGAGATATAGCTCAGTTGGTAGAGTGCATGCCTCACAAGCATAAGGCCCTGGGTTCTCATCTGCTGCTCATAAATAAATCATTAGCATGTGTTGGATATATTAGGATATGGGTAATATGAATGATGCAATTACTATAAAATTAAGTTTATAATTGCTCTGTTAATTGGCATCATACAATTGTAGAAAATGACATTATAAAAGGTACTGAGCTGCTTTCCTTATATTGATATTAAAAACTATTTTGTCAAAAGTTAGATTTCTTACTAATTATTAAAAATTAGATTACTAGCCGGGTGCAGTGGTGCACGCCTGTAATCCCAGCACTTGGGACTCTGAGGCAGGAGGATCGCGAGTTCAAAGCCAGCCTCAGCAACTTAGCGAGGTGCTAAGCAACTCAGTGAGGTGCTAAGCAACTCAGTGAGACCCTGTCTCTAAATAAAATACCAAATAGGGCTGGGGATGTGGCTCAGTGGTGGAGTGTCCCTGGGTTCAATTCTCAGTACCAAAAAAAAAAAAAAAAATTAGATTATTGACAATTACTTTAAATATATTCTTAAGTTAACATATCAAAATGCTGTATGTCTTTATAATGATAAAATAAATATAATTAGAAAGCCTTTTTCTTGCATTGATATGCATGTGTATGTACATAAGCATTTGTATGTACATACACCAAGACAGCATTTCAAATAATATCCATTTTATTTTAATAAAACATTTTGTAGTTTCATATGCCTTTAAAAAACACAACAGAAATATTGTATACTTTCCTTTATATGATTTTTTGGAGTAGAAAAATAGTTCATGGTGAAAAACTTTATTAGATTAGAGTGTTTGCCTTTGAGAAAGTAAAAATAGTTTCTGTCAAAGTTATGAAGGGAACTTTCTGAAGAGACAGTAATGTTATCTTAATAAAGTTTCAATTCCACAATATTACTGAAAAATTTATGGATGGTATACTTAGGGTCTACATATGTCATTTAATATAAAGTTTCTCTAAGGAAATATATAAACAAATACTGAATTCTTGCTACTAACATGCATATTGAATTGCTTAAGCATAAAGTGGGCTTGCATCTACAATTTAATTTGAAATGCATCAGAAAAATAAGATGGATTGAGTGATGAACAAATAGCATGAGTCAAAAAATGTGTTAAGCCAAACCTGCTATGCTAATTCTAGAATCTGGAGGGGTAGATTTATGGGTGTATTCCTTCATTATTTCTTCATGGTTAGACATTTTCATATCATGTTTCTTAAAATGCAGTGAAATATGTTGTTCTTCCAAACACTATTACAGTTTAGATTATTTATAAGAAACAAGATTATTATCTTAGAGTTTGACTCTGTAGATATCTGCAGTAGAAAAATGTGTTCTAAATTTCTTACAAGTAAGAACATAGAGAGTTCATAATCTTAAAATAAATTACTTCTTGGAAATCTGTAACCATCCATGCAGTGCTCCCAGACACACATGCTGCCCACATATATTTGTTAAAATGTATTGGATCACCGAAATCATGGGCCCAAATGTCCCATGATTTGCTAGTCTGCAAGCTGGAGACAGAAAGGCCACTGGTGTCCTTGAAACACCTTCTCCAGCCCATGGTGGAGACTGCAGTCCTACTGAGTAGGCTTGAGAACCGGAAGCACTGAGGGCAGAGGGTCAGTACTCCACTCAGAGAGTCTGAAAGTGATTCCTCACCTCTATACTTGCCACCCAGGAAGAATTGGTTGAGATCTGACCACCTAATGAGGGAAGTCTTTGTTTTGGATGTGAGATTCCTCCACTAGCTCATGTGTGAGAAAATGCAGGAAGGTTTAGAGGAAAATTGATTTGGTTATGAGACACTTAAACCAATCAGTGAACTAATCCCTGGAGAAATTCATTAAGTGGTAACTGAAAGTGAGTCTGGTGTAGCTGGAGGAGGTGTGTCATTGGGGACAGGCTTCCAGGGTATATCGTTTGTATCTGCCAAGTGGAGTCTCTTTCTCTCTGATTCCTGGTCATCATGTGAGCCACTTCCCTCTGCCACACACCTCTGCCATGATGTTCTTCCAGCCCCAAGGAAGGGAGCCTACTACAAAGGGACTGAGACCTCTAAAAACATGAGCCTCCAAATAAACTGATGCTCCTCTACAGTGGTTCTGGTCAGGTCTTTTAGTCACAGCAGTGAAAAAGATGACTACAATATTCAGTCTACAAATTCAAATACTAATGTCTTTCAGAAACACCCTCACAGAGAAGCAGAAAATATTTAGTCACCTATTTGAGCACCCCATGATCTAATCAGGCTGACATATGAAATTAACTAAAATTGACAACCAATGACCTTTGTCTCTTTCTTTCCATCCATCCATCCATCCATCCATCCATCCATCCATCCACAGTAGACATTTATGTTTTGTTTTTAGAAAGTATTATTTTTTCCAAATATGTGATTACATAGCAATTATAAGAAAACAACATACATAAGTAATTTAAAAAATAAATGTTTTGCATGTGGTCCCTTGACTGAACTCCCAGATACTCTGGAGATTGAAGAGGCAAAATCACTTGAGTCCATGAGTTTCAGACCAGTTGGGGCAACATAGCAAGATGGTATATACACACAAATGCACACACATAGACACAAAAATATGCACTCAGATGTCATGTGTGCTTGTCTGTTTGTTTGAGGTGCTGGGAAATAAACACAGGGCCTCCAGCATACGAGGCCATGGTTCTATACTGAATTTCACCCCCAAACCCAAGTCAGAGATTTAGAAGATAAAGGACTCTTCTCTCCTTACCATGGCATCAGCTGACATTTACTAACAGTGTTAATGCTTGCTTGTTTGCTTTGAGTTAATCTATTTGTGGGTTCATCTGTTTAAATTGTTTTAACATGAAGTCATTTAGTTCTCTTTTCTATTTTGAAAGCAATTGAAAAATTAAGAAAGGATTGGTAGAATAAATATACTATTCTGTTAACATAGCATATATTTTTAAAAAATGTACCTCTACCGCAGAGGTGAAATCATACATTGATCCAGGAGTTTGTGAAAAGAAGAATTAAATGAGTCCCAATTAAATCTCGTTCCAGGCTTAGTAACCCTAGTGTTTATTTTTCATTAGAAATTGGAAGAGCATACTCCTGAGAATAGAATGTTTTAAAGGAAGATTCTTGGTTTTGTGTTAATTAAAAATCAGGACAAAACTCAGACTGAGAAAAGAAATAGCAATTGCTTTTTTAGCACAGGGAAAGCATCAGAAAGAGTTTCATGGCATTTAATTGCTATGTACAACCTTGAGTTAATAGCATTTTATTCTAACAATTTATTACTCTGCACTATAAAAGTCCCTCATGTATACAATGCCTACCGAGTTTGGGTTTCACAATGTTTTCTCAGTTCGCAAAGGTTTCTTATTATTCTATATTTTCTTTATTAATGATAAAAAGAAGAAGAAAACAGATGTTTCCTACACATAAGGTATAAAATATATAAACAGTTTTATTTCGGAGTTATAAATTGTTGTATTCGTGTCTATTTTACCATACACAAATTAAACATTTTCATGCAGAGTTTTGTGTGTTTTATTGAAGAACTTTTCACTGGACAGATTCACAACATTATTCATAATTGCTGCATATTGTTATGCTTATGATTAGTTCCCATAGGAAATGTAAAGGAGCAAGATAAGAATAATGAAGAAAATTCCTAACTTAAAGTATATAAACAATACCATATATTGTGGTTTGGATCCTGAATATCTCCATCTTGTTGGAAGCAAAATCCAAGATGGGGCAAATTTCAGAGGTGGGGCTTTTGATTAGGGACTCTGAACTCACTGGCATATTAATCCATTGATAGCTGAATGGACTATTGGAAGTTGGAAACTGGTTGGAGGAAGTTGATCTCTGGGGTGTATCATGGAGGGGCTTATCTTCTCTTCAACCTCCCCCCCTTCTCCTCTCTCTCTCTTTCTCTCTCTTCTTCCTTCCCCCCATACTGGTTGCCATGAGTTCAGCAGCCTTTCTCCTATATGCCATTGCTCCATGACGTGTCTGCCTTACAGCCAGCTGACCATCGACCCAACCTCTGAAACCATGAGCCAAAATAAACCATGGCTCCATTAAGTTACTCTTTTCACATTGTCACATATTTTGGTCACGTTGCTGAAAAGCTAATATACCATAAAACTGGTACAAGGTATTAACCAAAATGAAGTTAAATTTTATTATTTCTGTTTAACTTGCATTATCTTTAAGAACAA